>CM044009.1:10463397-10706603 GCA_024085815.1 Flaveria linearis
TTATAAGGTAGCAGAAGGCAGGTGAAAAACTTTGAGGGGCGATGTGGGATGGAATTCCTTTACTTCTTTCATGTGGGATACTACGAATTGCAATTGCAATTGCAATTGATTTGAGTAATATATTATTATTTATTATATATTATTATATTATTATAATTATTCAGCTGCTTAATCGTTTTTCTCATATAACTTTTAATATATAGCGTATTACGAAATTTCAAATATGTCGTTGTGATGAGCTTATTTTTTTTACGATTCAACCTAAGTTTCGTAAAAAACGGATCAGGTCGAAATAATATATTATTATATATTCAAACGGTTCTTATAACATAAAAATTTCATCTAAAAACTTCAAACTTTAAAATTATAATTTACTCATTACTTACTCGTTTGACAATATTGAAATGTGAAGTTCATATGACCCAAGCGCTCAGGATATTACATTCTCCTCCCCTTAAAGAATTTCGTCCTCGAAATTCGAAGGGTTACTCTAACAGTTGACGATATTTGACTTTCATTTCTTCTGCTAATCCCAAGTCTTCTCGGGCCCTTTCTGACCTTGCCACTAGACCAATACTAGTGGAATTATTTTCTTTCTTAATTTTCGTTCTTGAGAATCAAGAATCTTTATCGGTTTTCCAGTAAAGTTTAATTTCTCGTCTATTTGCACGTCCTTATGCATCACTTGAGTCAGATCTGCCAAACACACTTCCTTAGGGTTCGATATATGAAAAGTATCATGAAACTTTCAAAGTTTCAGGTAATTCTAGCTGTATGCTACTGGACCAATTTCTTGCGATGATTTGAACGGTCCAATATACCTGGGACTTAACTTCCTGCGTTTACCGAATCGCATTACTCCTTTCCATGGTGTGACTTTCAACATCACATAGTCTCCTTCTTGAAATTCTAAAGGTCTCCTTCTGTTATCTGCATAACTCTTCTGTCTATCCTGAGAAGCTTAGTCGTTGTCTGATTGTTGGATTTTCTCAGTTGTCCTCGAGAATAATTTCGGTTTTGGTCAATTGATCATCCCCTACTTGTCCAACAGATGGGAGTTTTGCATTTCCTACCATATAAGGCTTCAAATAGTGCAGCCTTAATCTGGAATGGTAGCTGTTGTTATAAGAAAATTCAATCAAAGGCAATGATCATCCCAGCTACTTCCAAAATCAATCACGCAAGCACGCAACATGTCTTCTAAAGTTTAAATTGTTCACTCACCTGAACCATCCGTCTGAGGATGATATGCGGGCTTAAACTGATTTTGGTTCCAGTTTCTTTTGGAAACTTGTCTAGAATCTAGAAGTGAATCGGCTATCTCTATCGGAGATAATGGATAAAGAACACTTGTGCTTACTTACTATTTCATCAATATATATCTTGGCTAGTTTTTCTATTGGATAGCTCTCACTTATGGGTAGAAAATGTGCTGACTTGGTTAGCCTGTCAACCACGACCCATACACATTATATCCTTTTCGTGTTCTTGCAAGTTTTGTGACAAAATCCATGGTCACTCTATCACATTTCCATGCTGGCAACTCCAACTGTTGTAACTGACCGGCTAGTTTTGATGTTCAATCTTAATCTGGCAGACATGTTAAGCATTTCTCAGCGTACTGGGTATGGATCTTTCATATTAGGCCACCATAGTGATTTCGAATATCTTATACATTTTGTTTGCTCCAGGATGCATTGTGTATTTGGACTTGTGGGCTTTATCTAATACTTTGCCCTGAATACCTCCAAATTTTGGGAACCAAATTCTCTGAACAAATCATAGGACTCTATCCATTCTTGAGTCAATAATTTCTGGTTACCCATCATTCTTTCAGTCTGAATATTCTCATCTTTCAACGCTTCAGTTTGAGCATTCTTGATTTGGTCTTTCCAATCAAGCTTGACATCTATCTTAATGCTTTTACCCTAATCGGTTTAACTCTTTCTTTCTGACTGAGAGTATCAGCGACTACGTTAGCCTTTCCTGGATGGTATTTGATTTCACAATCATAGTCATTAAGAAGTTCCATCCACCTTCTTTGCCTCATGTTTAACATCTTTTGATTAAAGATGTGTTGTAAGCTCTTATGGTCTGAGTAGATTACACACTTAGTACCACAAGTAGTGTCGCCAAATCTTTAAGGCAAACACTATGGCCCCCAATTCAAGGTCGTGCGTAGTATAGTTCTTTTCATGATTTTTAGTTGTCGTGATGCATAGGCTATAACCTTGTCACGTTGCATCAACACACAACCTAAACCATTATATGAGGCATCACAGTATATTGCAAAGTCTTCATACCATCTGGTAATGAAAGTATAGGAGCACTACTAAGCTTTTGTTTTAGAAGATTGAAAGCTTCTTCTGCTTTGGTCCCCAGTCAAACTTTACATTCTTCGAGTCAAGATGTTAAAGGGGTAGCAATCTTGGAGAAGTCTTGAATAAACTTCTATAATATCCTGCTAATCCTAAAAAGCTCCTAATCTCACTAGGATTCTTCGGTGATTCCCATTTCATCATATTTCTATCTTAGCTGGATCTACTTGTATTCCTTCTCATTTATTACGTGACTAAGGAATTGACCTTCTCTTTCCAAAAGTCACATTTAAAGAATTTGCATAAAGCTTTTCTTGTCAAAGGGTTTCTAGAACCATTTTCAGATGTCTAGCGTGATCATCTTGGTCCTTAGAATAAATAAGAATGTCGTCTATAAAGACAATGACAAACTTATCCAGAGTAGCTTGCAAACTCTATTCATCAGATCCATGAATGCTGCAGGAGCATTGGTTAGTCCAAAAGACATAACCAAAATTATAATGCCCATAATGCGTCCTAAATGTGGTCTTGGGAAATGTCTTCCTCGCGCACTTTCAACTGATGATAACCTGATCGTAGATCAATTTTGAAAGTAGTTGGCTCCTTGAAGTGATCAAATAAATCATCTATCTTGGTAAAGGATATTTGTTCTTAACATTTAACTTGTTTAATTCTCAATAATCATGCACATACGCATTGAACCATCTTTCTTTTGAACACAAACTGGCGCTCCCTAAGGTGAGGAACTCGGTCTAATAAACCCTTTTTCTAAGAGTTCATCAATTTGCTTCATAAGTTCTTTCATCTCTGAAGGGGCTAGCCGTAAGGAGCCTTCGCGATTGGTTTACAGACCACGGTACTAAATCAATAAGAAATCTATCTGACGATCAGGTGGAAGTCCTGGTAAATCTTCCGGAAACACATCTGGGAATTTGCACACTACAGGTATTTCATTCATTTGCATTTCTTTTTAGCATCTACCATGCATAGAGAAAAGCTATGCATCCTTTCTGATTACATTTCACTACCTTCATTGCTGAGATGATACTTGCCTTGGGGGTTCCATCACTACCAGAATTAGTAGCTTTTCCCATCGGCTTACGTACAGTTATCGTCTTTATGTTCATAGTCGAGCCGAGCATAATCTTATTCACCAGTCCATCCAAAGAATAACATCATATTCACTAAAAGCTTAAAAGGTCGGCTTTAGTTTACAGGAATTCGGTGTTAACTAAGGTGATAAACATCCCTAAAGATTTGACTTATCTTATCTCGCTCACCACTGGCAGTTTCTACAATATATGCACATTCTAGAGTTTGTGGTACTAAGTTCAAATAAGGTACTAAGGCAGTGAAATGAAATTCTATTTGCACCAGTGTCAAATAAAACTCTAGCATATATTGTTAATGAGAAACGTACCAGCTATGGTTTCATCTCCAGCTTCTTAACACATACACTCGACCCTTGGACTTGTTCTGATTCTTCGTAGGTTGTGCTTATGGAGGGTTCTTGCAATCACTTCGGAAATGCCATCTTCCAAACAGTTAAAGCATCTAATTTTCGGGCAGTTCTTTCGTGAATGATCACCTGTTGGACATTAAGACATCTGGAATCTTGATACTTTCTCCAAGACTCATTTTTATCATTCCTCCACGGTTTGTTGACACGTTCCCTTCATTTCGTGTGATCTTTCTGTCCTTTCTTGGCATCTGGTTTCCATCCTCATTTCTCTTTCTTTTGTGTTATAGTCATTATGCCTTCTTTCATATGCAATGGCACTTAATACAATTGCAGACTCATAGGTTTTGGGGGCAGACATTTTAACTAAACTGTCGAATATGAGGGGGTAACCCCTGCACGTATCTTTTGCGCTTTGCTTCAGGTGTTACATGCTCAGGAAGCAGTAGAGTCATCTCATCAAACTTGGTCATGTACTGACGTGTGTCATGGCCCCGGCCTGTGTAGTGTAAGAATTCTCTTTTAATTTGTCCCTTTCAGCTTCAGGACAAAATTTTTCCATCACAAGCTCCTTCAGTTCATTCTAGGTTAAAGTAGCAACAACTTCAGATCCTTTAGCCTGCTAACATTGTCCCACCAAACAATGCCTCAGACCTAAATGAGTGGGTGGCATACATGACAGCTTGTATGGCTGTGCCTCCACTAATTTCAGTAACAGCTTCCATCTCATGGATCCACTGAAAAGTCGCCATGGCATCTCTTTTGCCATCAAATATTGGAGGTTCAATCCCTTGAAAGCTTTGTAGGAATAACCCTGCTTAGGTTCAGCTTCCATAGCGGTATCATCATTACCATTGGTGTTATTTATATGATCATCCTGCCCATTACCACCATTGCTCACATACCCTCCAGAGGCGTTCATAACCTCAGCTATATAGTTGGCAAAGCATCTCTAATTATGCCAGCTATAGCTGCTTGGAATTGTGGTTCAGCAAATTATTGTGACTCATGTTCAGCATGATGAAGATTTTCATGATCATCGTTTGTAGATGACATGATTGCCTTCTACTACCAGGAGGCCTACCACGACCTACCATGAGTATTTCCACCAGGAGGCCTACCACAACTCCTACCATGAGTATTTCCTCTCTTGGCATAGTATTCACATGAGGATTATGATCCAGAACATAATAGTATTAATAGACAAGAATAACAGTGGCCAGGTGTCATTGCTTATTTATTGCAATTATAATGTTCTAATTATCCTCCATGATTCACCAAAAACCCATTACCCAATACCTATGCAATTAATCAAATTATCTTAAAGCATCTTTCTTAGTTTAAGTGTAGATATATCTTTGTACCTAGTTCACTTAAACTATGGCTCTGATACCAACTTGTAATACCCGCCTCCCAGGGCTACCGTGGGGAGCGTTACGCATTGGGTATACAGAACGCATAGGAATTATAGAGTACACAGCGGAAGTCTAACTTTAATTATACATCAAAAGCAGATAATACATCTGTTATAATAGATAATACCATTACACCAGTTTTAACTATACTAAAGATCCAAATCTTCAACAACATTCTAGAACTTTATTTCTCATAAACTAGCTCGTAATCTTCAATCCCTGCAATCACTTGGCACCTAGGATGTGTGTCCATAAAAATAGAAAACATTGGGACTCAGCATAAAGCTTGTGAGTTCATAAACATGGCATTCTTCAAAATTTAAAACATGTTATATTGACTATTGCATCAAGCAGATACAGCCATGGCAAACAGGTAGGAACAGAGTAAGCATAGTATAAATTCACATAACCAGGCTATGTATACAAACTCCACTGGCTAAAGCAGAATCATACAAGCAGCCCTCAAGCATCCTATCAAGCATTGCCAATATCACAGATGCTATTGATAGTCATTCTATAATTATTACTAGCTATCAGAACATCATATCCCGTTTTAGAAAACAGTTCAGAGGAACTCACCTCAATCAATCAAGTCAGTGATATCGTCTGCTCAAGTTCACTGCTATTAGGTATTATCCTATAGGCCAAAATATTAGTATTAAGCTATATTCTAGCTAGTAACAATTTTAGGGATGATTCGTTATCTTTTTCTATTATTGGTTTTACTCAAGCATTTTCTTTTATCATATGCCAACCCTTTAGTACAATCCTTACCAGTTGGCATAACTCGGGCGTTTTCCGTCATATCCGAGCCAACCCTCGGGGTTACCCAATACCATTCAAATGATAACCTAAAGTCTAATAATAATAATAATATAACAATAATAATTAGTAAAACCACTAAAAATAACAAATATAATAATACTAACTATAACAATAAATATAATAACTTTAATAATAATAATAACTATAAGATGAAAATAATAATATTAATAATAACTATATTAATACTAATACCTACAATGATAAATAATATAATAATATAATAATAATAATAATTAATATATATAATAATAATAATAATAATAACGACTATAATAATAATTAAACATAACCTTAAACGAGGGCGTACCTGAAAACTATCTACGTCAATTTGATGTAGAGTCTCCCCTACTCGCGCTCCTAGTCACGCTCCTACTCGAGTACCAAAACGATTACTAGACAACACCCAACGGGGTATTGAGAACTCGGGATTCTCTTTATATTAGAGCATTTACAAAGAAAACTTATGTTCTAAATTCACCTTAAGACTTCTATTTATAAGGTAGCAGAAGGCAGGTGAAAAACTTTCAGGACCGATGTGGGATGGAATTCCTTTACTTTATCGATGTGGCATACTACGAATGCAATTGCAATACAATGATTTGAGTAATATATTATTATTTTATTATATATTATTATATTATTATAATTAATTCAGCTGCTTAACTCGTTTTTCTCTTATAACTTGTAATATAGCGTATTACGAAATTTCAAATATGTCGTTGTGACGAGCTTATTTTTCTCTACGAGTCAACTAAGTTTCGTTAAAAACGGAGCAGGTTCGAATATAATATATTATTATTATATTCAAACGGTCTCTTATAACATACAATTTCATCTAAAAACTTTAAACTTTAAATAGACAATTTACTCATTACTTACTCGTTTGACAATATATGAAATGCGAAGTTCATATGACCCAAACGCTTGGGATATTACACTATCAGTGATTTAAGGAGGGATAACAGATCTTGCATAGTTGCATTTATTGTATTATAAAAACTTAATCTGATGGTACATAAGACGTAGGTCTAAATAGATGTATTTTACGATACATTTCATACTCTAGCAAAGTTACAACCTTAGGGAGAGAAACTTATCATACATAACATAGCTTAAAAACATCAGGGCATTTGCCGGCTCACACATTTTGAAATGATGAAAGAGTTCACAGTGGTGTGTACTCTATATTTCCTTGGGCTGATGCGGAATTTGAAGCGCAAATATTGTATGTATCTGATTTCTTTTCAAAGAATTGTTAGTCTATATAAACCATGTGTAACACTCGGAAATTTTGTTTGAAGCCGACGAAAGAAGAAAAAGAAATAAAGTCTAAAGTCGAGGGGACCAAACTCGCCAATGAGAGAAAGCGGGTGAGTGGGAGTATTTAGGGAGAGGGCAGCCCTTACCCTCTCCCCACACTTACAAACACCAGCCATAGAGAGAAAAAGAGAGAGAAAAAGGGAGAAGAGAAGAAGAAAGCTTGGTTCGAGCGGGTTCGAGAGTGCAAAATCAACGTGTAGCGGGTCAAATCGAAGAAGCTCTACTCGACGGGATTGTTTACGTGAGTTCTAGGACCCTCTTTTACATGTTTTTGAATGATGTTTGGGAGGGGACACATCTGAAAATCATTTTTGGGTATTTTGGGTGTAAACCTGTTTATGTACGTATGTGTATTTGTATGATTTGTTTGGGGCTTGATTTTGTGCTTGGATATGCTTGAATGAGGTCGCGGCATGTTTCCCTATGGATTAGAAGGGTTGTTTGAGCTCAAACAAGGTTTGGAAGGGTTTGGAGGTTGAAAGTCGCGGGGCTGCAGTTCGGGTGAACTGCATTATGCACCAATTAGGGCTAGGCGATCGACTGGAGGCCATACGGCGGCTGGGGGCGATTGGGCATGATTGAGGGTCCATTCGCACGATTGAGGGTCCAGTCACACGATTGAGGGTCCAGTCGCACGACTGGGGGGTCAAGTCGCATGGGGAGTCATGCGACTGAGAGCCCAGTCGCATAGGTGCTCATTCGCATAAGGTCCATTCACATAGTATCCATTCGTACTATTGAGAGTCCATCCACACGAATGGGGCTAGTCGCATGGAGGTCATGCGACTGGGGGTCAGTTTCATAGGTGCTCATCCACACTAGTCCATTCGCATGATGTTCAGTCGCATGGAGGCCATGCGACTGAAGGGTGTCCATACGCCCGAATGGGGCTTTTCCACCCGAAGAGAAGTGGGTTTAACTTCTGACTTTCGAGGGAAAGTGCAGATGTAGGTTTTGATGTAAAGGTTCCCGTAAGAGCATGTAAGATGACGATTTAGACCTTAGTGAGCATGTTGGGCTCGATGATGATGGTGCATGTTTATGTAGGATGTATGCCATGTATGATGCAGCCTTGTATGATGATGGTGATTGTGCATGTTAATGTTCCTTGTTATGATATATGTTTATTCTTCTGTGGCTTTGCGTTGAATGTTAATGAATGTTAATGAAAGTATTATATAACGTAAAGGTGAAGATAATGAAAAGAGGAACGTATGAATAAGTGCTTGCATTAATGAATGAACGAACGAACGAAAGGCTTGCAAGCATATGTATGAGTGGGCGACTCTGTGTTGCAACAGACTCGAAAGGGGTCTTGTCGTGTACTCGGTACTATGTCAGTCTTCGGACATGAGTCGGGGGTTTGTGTACAGGCCCCGGCACAGTATCAGTCTTCGGATGAGTCGGGGGTATTGCATGAGACAGGATCTAGTTGAATGTGTAAGGCCCCGTTCCGGGCACCTCACAGTTGGTCATTCACAGCATAAAACATACATATTATAAATTTAAAGCAGCGGAATCAATTGACACAAAACCTATTCATTCATTATAAACACTGTTGTTAAGCAATACATTCTAGTTCATGGGTCACAAAATGATCAGTCGAATGAATTACAAAACAACAGTATTATCAAAACATAAATGGAGTCAGTCTTGCCCGCCAAATAGTCATCCCCGTGTGCCATCATCAGCAACCTGTTACCTGCCAACTGGAAAATACATAAAGTCAGCGTTGCTGAGTGAGTTCTAGTTTTGTAATTAAAATACTTTACTTTTCATTTCAAACCGTTCATTATTCATATGTGATCACACATCGTACGTACACGTAGGTAATATCATTATATATTTCATTATCGTTCAATTAGTACTTTTATCATTACCTTCCGAGTCTTTTGCGACACAGAGTCACTAACCTCGTTAGCAATCTTAATGATTGCCCTTTTTGTTCCTGTGAGTCTTTTGCGACACCGAGTCGCTCACCTCTATGGCAATCTCAAGGATTGCACTTATCCTGTGAGTCTTTGCGACACACAAGTCGCTCACCTCTATGCCAATCTCAAAGATTGACCCTGTGTGCATCCTTCGGGGTAGCGAACCCGCATCACAGTTGAGCTAACACACCTGCCAGGGGTGTGCACCTCCATTCATTTGCTTGCAAGACTTTCGTTCATTCATTTACGTTCCACTTTTCTTTATCATTAATCTTTCACTTTATTAATGATAATACTTCCTGTCTTGATCATGATCATACCACGTAGAGTCATAAAATATTATTATTAATAAGCATATTAATAATAATAATAATAATAATAACATTACTAATAGCCCTAATCATAATATTAATTAAAATATTAAGAAGGAGTCATAATGAAATCAGACATAATCATATGCATTTAATAAATCCTTAGTCAATATCATCCAAAACCCTAGCTGTACAAACTTCCACGAAAATTCTGCATTAAATTCTAATTTTTGGGCGCATGAGTACTATTTGGACTCATGAGGACTATTGGGCGTTTGACCACTGTTGGACTTTTACCTTACACTTAGTTAATATTCTAGGCACAAGAGCACTGTTCAGACTCATTACCCTACACTTAGTTTTCTAAGTCAGAATTCAGGCACATGAGCACTGTTTGGACTTATTACCCTACACTTGGTTTTTCTAAGTCAGAATTCAGCACCATGAGCACTGTTTGGACTTATTACCCTACACTTGGTTTTTTTCTAAGTCAGAATTCAGACACATAAGCACTGTTGGACTCATTACCCTGCACTTAGTTTTGCTAAGTTAGAATTCAGAACCACTGAGCACTATTAGACTCATTACCCCACAGTTAGTTTTTCTAAGTCAGAATTCAGGCACATGAGCACTATTTAGACTCATACCCTACACTTAGTTTTTCTAAGTTAGAATTCAGACACATGAGCACTATTTAGACTCATTACCCTGCACTTAGTTTTTCTAAGTCAGAATTCAGACTCATGAGCACTGTTTGGACTCATGATCCTTGTATAGGCGTATTATTAACCTGTTAAACATGTTCCTGAGTCCATTTCAGTCCCAATCATACATTACCTTATTCTGAGCATATACACACTATACTAAGCATGATCATAACATAAACATTCATAAACATCATCATACATACATGGGCAATACGGGTTCATACTTCCATTCTTTTTTAAAAACATTTTACATGTATTTTCAGCCTAAAATCGTACAAAACATGTGAAAATACGGGGTCTAGAACTCACCTTAGCAGTCTCTCGGGTGTTGACTTCTTCAAAACCCCGTTTGCTACAATTCAACACCTATAAAAATCCCATAAACACACCCGAACACATATACACCACACACTAAGAACACATACTTTCAGTTCCTTAGCTAAAACACAACTTAAAAATCACTAATTTAACCTTCAATATGATTTTTCTTCTGTTCTTCTTCAAATGCTCGACTTCTGCTTTCTTTCTCTTTCAAAAATATCCGAATGAAAGTGGTTGTGCAGAAAAAAATGGGCAGCCATACTCCTTATCACCAACTTTTACAACTTTCCACCCTTTTTACATTTTAACCCCTCATCTTTGGGTTGACATTCATTTCCCCCTTTTCCCTTTTCTTTTATTATTTTATTCGTCATAAATAAATTACGAGTGTTACAATTCCACCCCCCTATATAGGTTTCGTCCCCGAAACCTGTTATTCCTCAAACAGATATGGGTAATATTGTCTCATCTCCACTTCAGTCTCCACGTAGACTCGGATACCTTCCTGTGCTTCCACTGTACACGCACAAGAGGAACCACTTTATTTCTTAACTTCTTTTCTTTACGATCAATGATTGCCATGGTTGCTCCATATAATTAAGCCGCACATCTACTTCAATATCCTCCAGTGGAACAATCATATCTTCATCAGCTAAGCACTTTCTCAGATGAGATACATGGAATGTGGGATGAATTCCACTTAACTCATCTGGTAGTTCAAGTCGATAGGCTACCTCTCCTACTCGTGCGATGATTCGGAAAGGTCCTATATACCTTGGGCTCAACTTACCTCGTTTCCTGAACCGGATATGCCTTTCCAAGGTGAGACCTTTAACATGACTCGGTCTCCAACCTTGAACTCTATTGGTCTTCGCCTCTTGTCAGCATACGACTTTTGTCTATCTTTCGCCGCCTTCATGAAATCTTTGATCTTTTCTAACTTTTCAGTCGTTGCTTCAACTACCTCGACACCTCCTAGTTCCTTCTGCCCAATGTCTCCCCAACATACGAGCGTCCTACATCTCCTACCGTATAACATCTCGTAGGGTGGCATGCCAATACTGGCATGATAACTGTTGTTGTACGAGAATTCTGCCAACGGTAAGTGATTATCCCTACTTCCTCCAAAATTGATCACGCACGCTCGAAGCATGTCCTCGAGTGTTGGATCATCCTTTCAGACTGACCGTCCGTTTGAGGGTGATATGCTGTACTGATGTGTAGCCTCGTCCCCATTGCATCATGAAATCTCTTCCAAAACTTGGAGGTAAAACGGGTGTCGCGATCAGACCACAATAGACACCGCACACCATGCCGAGCTACGATTTCCTTGATGAACAAATCCGCCAATCTTTCGGACGAGTATGTTTCGCAGATCGGTAGGAAGTGAGCACTCTTCATTAATCGGTCGACGATCACCATATAGCATCATACCCTTTCGGGGTACGTGGTAACTTCGTGATGAAATCATGGTGATGTGCTCCCACTTCCACTCGGGTATATCCAACGGTTGGATCTTCCCGTAAGGTTTCTGGTGTTCTGCCTTTACGTGTAAACAAGTCAGGCACTTACTCACGTACTCTACCACGTCACGTTTCATGCCCGGCCACCATAATCCTTCTTCATATCATGATACATTTTGGTTGCACCGGGATGAATGGAGTATCGAATCTTATGGGCCTCATCCATGATCTTTCCACATAGATCCCCGTATCGAGGAATCCACATTCGTCCGAATCGGGTCTAAACACCAAGAGTTTCTCACCTAATTCTGTAACTAGACCTCTCATCCTTTTGGAGTTAAGACAATCTTCTTTCAAAGCCTCGTCTTGAAACCCCGTAACCTGAGTCATCACATCAGAGGTCATAACTAAATGATAAGCCTTTACCCGGATCGGCTCGGGCCTTTCTTTTCGGCTAAGGGCGTCTGCCACCACGTTGGCTTTGCCCGGATGGTAATGGATTTCGCAGTCATAATCCTTTATAAGCTCCAACCATCGCCTTTGCCTCATTTAGATCTTTCTGCTCGAAGAAGTACTTCAAGCTTTTGTGGTCTGTGAAGATGGTGCACTTCGTCCCGTATAGATAGTGCCGCCAAATCTTCAACGCAAAAACCACCGTGGCTAATTCTAGATCGTGTGTGGGATAGTTGACTTCGTGGGTTTTCAGTTGTCGGGATGCGTAGGCTATTACCCTTCCACGTTGCATCAATACACAGCCTAGCACAGAGTAGGATGCATCCGAATAAACCACTAAGTCGTCATTTCCTTCGGGCAATGTCCAGACAGGAGCTTGTGTTAGTCTCGTCTTTAGCTCCTTAAAGGCAGTCTCCTGCTCTCGACCCCACACGAATTTCACGTCCTTGCGGGTCAATTTTGTCAAAGGTGAGGCTATCTTGGAGAAATCTTGAATAAATATCCTGTAGTAGCCCGCCAATCCCAAAAAGCTACGAATCTTGGATGGCGTCTTTGGTGACTTCCACTGCATTACAGCTTCAACCTTTGCTGGGTCCACCATGATTCCTTCCGCATTTACCACATGACCCAGAAATTGCACCTCGCGTAGCTAGAATGCACACTTGGAGAATTTAGCATACAGCTTCTCCCTTCTTAAGGTTTCCAACACTTCCCGAATGTGATCGGCATGCTCTTCCTCGCTCCTTGAATAAATCAAGATATCATCGATGAATACAATCACTGATTTATCCAACATCGGCCGGCACACCCGATTCATCAAATCCATAAAAGCAGTTGGCGCATTGGTTAAACCAAAGGACATAACTAGAAACTCATAGTGTCCATAATGCGTACGAAAAGCTGTTTTAGGAATGTCCTGCTCCCTCACTTTCAATTGATGGTAGCCAGATCAAAGGTCTTTCCTCGAGAACCAGCTGGCACCCTGGAGCTGATCGAACAAGTCGTCAATCCTCGGTAACGGATACCGATTCTTTATCGTCAGCTCATTCAACTCACGGTAGTCGATACACATTCTCATGCTACCGTCCTTCTTCTTCACAAATAAGACCGGAGCACCCCAAGGAGAGATACTCGGTCTGATGAAACCCTTATCAAGCAATTCTTGCAGTTGCTCCATTAACTCCTTCATTTCAGTCGGAGCTAATCGGTACGGTGCCTTGGCGACAAGTTGGGCACCGGGTATCAAGTCAATTTGGAATTCGATTTCGCGATCTAATGGCACACCTGATAGGTCCTCCGAAATACATCAGGAAAGTCACGCACCACCGGCACATCGGACAATTGGGGTGTCGGCGTGTCTACATCTTTCAGGTAGGCCAAATAAGCGCTACATCCACGTCTCATGCGCTTTCCCGCCACCGCCATTGAAATCACTTTCGGAATCGTCGTAACACGATCGCCGTATATTGTCACCGGACTTCCGTCAGGCGCCGTCAGTCTAATCATTTTCTTACGACATATGATATTCGCTTCATGGGTGGCTAACCAATCCATCCCTAGTACTACATCGAATCCATCTAGGGGCATCACATGTAATTTAGCAACAAACCTATGACCTTCTAACTCTATGGCACAGTCCTCTATCATATTTGTAACCCTAGTGGACTTACCAATAGCAGTCTCTACGTCGAAGGGCTCATCAATGCATTTACTACTAAGGGGCAGTTTAGCACAGAAATTGGCAGAAATAAAACTCCTACTAGCACCAGAGTCAAAATAACACAGAAGCAAGAGTTTGATTTACTAGAAACGTACCTGACACAACATCGGGGTCCGTCCTAGCCTCCTCCCTGGTCATGGTGAAAGCTCTGGCACTTGTCTTCTGCCCTTCAGCCCCGGTCGTCTTCTTCGCCCCGGAACTCTCCACCCTTGGCTTTCTGCAGTCTTTGCTCATATGGCCCGCCTCACCACAGGTGTAACACCTCAGCTCTTTACAGTCTTTCAAGATGTGGCCGGCTTCCCGCACTTGAAACACATGTTGAGCCCCATTCTGCACTCACCCGTATGCTTCTTCCCGCACTTGCCACACCTTTTAGGCCTTGAGCTTGATGACCCCACCCTACGGTCATCCCTCCTCATCTTCTTGTTGTTCGGGGTAAAACCACCACGCCCGAACCGTTTTCTATTCCAGTTTCGGTCACCACCGCCCGCCTTCTTCACCTCCGCATCTGCTATCTCCCTTTCATTAGAGAGTCTCCCAGCCAAATCCACTGCCGACCTAAAAGTGCTTGGTCGGGCAGCAATCATGTGCCTACGAATGTCGGCTGGCAGCCCCTAAATGTACCGGTTAATCTTTCGAGACACCGGTGTCACTTGATCCGGCACCAGCC
Source organism: Flaveria linearis (assembly GCA_024085815.1). Classification (NCBI taxonomy): domain Eukaryota; kingdom Viridiplantae; phylum Streptophyta; class Magnoliopsida; order Asterales; family Asteraceae; genus Flaveria; species Flaveria linearis. The sequence goes on from CM044009.1 coordinate 10,478,311, forward strand.
TAGCCATCTCATTGAATTTCGTAGTGTACTGCTGGTGGGTCATGGTTCCTGCCTCGAGTTGTAGGAACTCCCTCTCAATCTTATCAAGTTCCCTGTGAGGACAGAATTCCTCAATTACCAGCTTCTTCAGCTCGTTCCATTGCATTTTCCCGATGGCCCTGGAACCTTCAGCTTGGACAATGTTGTCCCACCAGCATAGTGCTGAGTCAGTAAAGGAGTGGGTGGCAAACTTCACCTTCTGATCTTCTCGGCACTCGCTAATCTCGAGTACCGCTTCCATCTCCCTTACCCAACGGTGGGCGGCAGCAGCATTGCCATTTCCATCAAAAGTCGGGGGCTTGCACCTCTGGAATGCCCCATAGCTGCATCCCTTGGCCGTCACCCCCACCACACCATCCTCTTCCTCATCAGACACTACTATCTCGGGATCCGGTTGTTCCTCTCCTCCCTTGCTTTCCTTCCCAGTCGACTCTCTCCTGTCCTCCTTCTCCTTTCTCTCCTCATTCCTCACAGCTCGAATAACATCGGTCACTACAGATGGCATAACTGCCTGCAGGACTTGGTGTACCTCATCAGCTATCGCCTCCCTAGCTGAGGCATTCAGGCTGGCATTCTCGTTTCCCTTAGTCCGGTCAGGAACCTCGGGGTTCTCATGGGTCGTCTCAGCAGCCTTGGCGCTACTCCTGGTCATACGCGGTCTGCCTCTTCCTCTAGAAGCTTTGGTAGGTTTCTTCCCAGCCATTTCCTAAGCACTATAAGATTCAAACACCAAAACAGTCATTCAGGGTAATAGCTCAGTTTATGTCAAGTATAGTAAGTCTCTAATTACAGTGGCCAGTTGTGATTAGCCACTTACTTTACTCTCCACACTCCAAGCACTTCCTATCCTGACTACATCAGCATCTAAATCTACTAAGAACACATAAATCACATAGCACACGCACATAATACTGATTATCTTTCAAGAAAAACAACACCTGATGGCATATGGCAACTCGGGATGACATCCCTCTTCCTGTCCCATTTTCAGTTTAAGTTTAGGTTTATATTGAAAATTTACCCTTTTCACTTAAACTTTGGCTCTGATACCAACTTGTAAGGCCCCGTTCCCGGGCACCTCACAGTTGGCCATTCACAGCATAAAACATACATATTATAAATTTAAGCAGCGGAATCAATTTGACAAAAACCCATTCATTCATTATAAACACTGTTGTTAAGCAATACATTCTAGTTCATGGGTCACAAAATGATTAGTCGAATGAATTACAAAACAACAGTATTGTCAAAACATAAATGGATGTCAATCTTGCCCGCAAATAGCCATCCCCGTGTGCCATCATCAGCAACCTGTTACCTGCCAACTGGAAAATACATAAAAGTCAGCGTTACTGAGTGAGTTCTAGTTTTGTAATTAAAATACTTTACTTTTCATTTCAAACCGTTCATTATTCATATGTGATCACACATCGTACGTACACGTAGGTAATATCATTATTATCTTCATCATCGTTCAATTAGTACTTTTATCATTACCTTCCGAGTCTTTTACGACACAGAGTCACTCACCTCGTTAGAAATCTTAATGATTGCCCTTTTTGTTCCTGTGAGTCTTTTGCGACACCTAGTCGCTCACCTCTATGGCAATCTCAAGGATTGCACTTATCCTATGAGTCTTTTGCGACACCAAGTCGCTCACCTCTATGCCAATCTCAAAGATTGACCCTGTGTGCATCCTTCGGGGTAGCGAACCCGCATCACAGTTGAGCTAACACCTGCCAGGGGTGTGCACCTCCATTCATTTGCTTGCAAGACTTTCGTTCATTCATTTACGTTCCACTTTTCTTTATCATTAATCTTTCACTTTATTAATGATAATACTTCCTGTCTTGATCATGATCATACCACGTAGAGTCATAAAATATTATTATTATAAGCATATTAATAATAATAATAACAATAACATTAATAATAGCCCTAATCATAATATTAATTGAAATATTAAGAAAGGAGTCATAATGAAATCAGACATAATCATATGCATTTAATAAATCCTTAGTCAATATCAGTCCAAAACCCTAGCTGTACAAACTTCCATGAAAATTCTGCATTAAATTCTAATTTTTGGGTGCATGAGTACTATTTGGACTCATGAGGACTATTTGGACGTTTGACCACTGTTGGGACTTTTTACCTTACACTTAGTTAATAATTCCAGGCACAAGAGCACTGTTCAGACTCATTACCCTACACTTAGTTTTTCTAAGTCAGAATTCAGGCACATGAGCACTGTTTGGACTTATTACCCTACACTTGGTTTTTCTAAGTCAGAATTCAGACACATGAGCACTGTTTGGACTTATTACCCTACACTTGTTTTTTTTCTAAGTCAGAATTCAGACACATGAGCAATGTTTGGACTCATTACCCTGCACTTAGTTTTTCTAAGTCAGAATTCAGACACATGAGCACTATTTAGACTCATTACCCTACACTTAGTTTTTCTAAGTCAGAATTCAGGCACATGAGCACTATTTAGACTCATTACCCTGCACTTAGCTTTTCTAAGTCAGAATTCAGACTCATGAGCATTGTTTGGACTCATGATCTTTGTATAGGCGTATTATTAACCTATTAAACTTGTTCCTGAGTCCATTTCAGTCCCAATCATCACATTACCTTATTCTGAGCATATACACACTATACTAAGCATGATCATAACATAAACATTCATAAACATCATCATGCATACATGGGCACATACGGGTTCATACTTCCATTCTTTTTTTAAAAACATTTTACATGTATTTCCAGCCCCAAAATCGTACAAAACATGTGAAAAATACGGGGTCTAGAACTCACCTTAGCAGTCTCTCGGGTGTTGACTTCTTCAAAACCCCGTTTGCTACAAATTCAACACCTATAAAATCCCATAAACACACCCGAACACATATACGCACACATAAGAACACACACTTTCAGTTCCTTAGCTAAAACACAACTTAAAAATCACTAATTTATACCTTCAATCTGATTTTTCTTCTTGTTCTTCTTCAAATGCTCGACTTCTGCTCTTTCTCTTTCAAAATATCCGAATGAAAGTGGTTGTGCAGAAAAAAATGGGCAGCCATACTCCTTATCACCAACTTTTACCAACTTTCTACCCTTTTTACACTTTTAACCCCTCATCTTTGGGTTGACATTCATTTCTCCCCTTTTCCCTTTTCTTTTATTATTTTATTCGTCTTAAATAATTTACGGGTGTTACAGAATGGGTAGAGGATCGCGTGCTCCGGTACTGTGTCATCTTCGGACGTGAGTCGGGGGTTTGTTTACAGGCCCTGGCACAGCATCAGTCTTCGGACATGAGTCGGGAGTAGTGCGTGAGAATGAGATGAGATGAATGAGAAACGAATCCCGTGCTCCAGTACTGTGTCAGTATTCGGACATGAGTCGGGGGTTTGTTACAGGCCCCGGCACAGTATCAGTCTTCGGACATGAGTCGGGAGTGTTGCGTGAGTTGATAAATGAGAAAAGAAATGATGGAGAGAACGAATGTATGAAATGAATGTTAACAAAATATAATAATAAAAAACAAGAGGGGATCCGTGTCATTCGACCTCAGTAATCATGGCTGAGTGCCATGAAGAGGGTAAAGTCTGACAGGATCTAGAAAGAAGTGAAAGATAATGATGTACGTTGAACGAACGAAAGTTACGAACGTGATAGAAGATGATAATTATATTATCTGTATGTACGAATGATGTATGATCATGTACGAAAGTATAGTATGATTCAGTGTTGTTAGGCTCGGATCGGACCGGCCGGTCCGACCGGTCGGACCGCGATTCGGGACCCTGGCCGGTCCGATCCAGTATGGCTCATTTTGGTTGCTTTGAACTGGCCGAGTGAAACCGAACCGCCGGTTGGACCGGCGCACCGGGCCGGTTTGGGCCGGTTTTAAATCTTTTTTTTTATTTTAGTGGGTAAAAACGGGGTGTTAAACCATAAATTAGTACGTCGGATATACAAATATAGTTAAGTTTTATATATAACTATAAAATATATGTATAAATCATATATAAATTACTTATATTTAATTACATATATAAATATAATTAAAATATAGTCAAATCCGATCCAACCGGTCCGACCACCAAACCAGTAAGGCGTCCGGTTCGACGTCCGATCTGGTTCTGAAAACATTGGTATGATTTGAAAGAAAGTAAAGAACGGTTTTAACGGAAGAAATGTATGTTTTAATATAAAACTAGAACTCACTCAGCAACGCTGATTTTGATGTGTTTTCAGTTGGCAGGTATGTTGCTGAGGATGGCACGGGGCGACTACTCAGTTCCTTTGGGATGGCATCCATTGTTATAATGCTTTTATAATGAAATGTAAAATGATATTATGTAATAAAGTGTGGTAGTATTTTGTAAGAGCATTTTATTGAAATGAAAAGGATGTTTTTTTTAATGTTTCCGCTGCAACGTTTTTATGAAGAACGATAGAGAATTATGTTTTGAGTGCGATGAATGACCAGCTGTGCGGTGCCCGGGAACGGGGCCTAAGAGCCAAAGTTTAAGTGAAATGGGTAAAATTTTCAAAAAAACCATAATTTAAACTGAAAATGGGACAGAAAGGGAAGGGAAGCCAGTCTGAGTAGCTGCGTGCCATCAGGTATTTTTTTAATGTTAACTGGTATTATGTGCGCATGTTATTTGGTTTATGTGTTGCTGGTAGATTTAGATACTGATGTAGTCAGGATAGGTAATGCTCGGGATACGAAGGGTAAAGTAAGTGGCTAATCACAACTGGCCACTGTAATTAGGGACTTACTATATTTGACATAAACTGAGCTATTCTCTTAAATGACCGTGTTGGTGTTTGAATCTTTCAGTGTGTGATAGAGGATGGCCGATGGTAGATCATCCAAAGCCTCACGTAGTGAACGTGGTGCTAAACCACGAGTCACAAGAGGAAGGAATAGAGTTGAAAAAGTGGTTCATGAGGAACCCAAAACCCCTCATCCGTAGGGCGGTGATGAGAGTGCTAACCTGAGAGCCTCGATGAGAGAGGCGGTTGCGGAGGAAGTGCATCAGGCCATGCAGACGTTTCTACTGTCTGTAGTGACCGAAGTGATAAGGCTGTTAGAGATGGGGAGAGACAGGAAAGGGGTAGACCTTCGGGCGAAAGGAGACGGCCCGAGACTGAAACGGTTTTCTTCGATGACAAAGAGAAGGAAGAGGACGAAGAGCCTGTGCCGGAGGCGGCACGAGGCTGTAATTATGGGGCGTTTCAATGATGCAAGCCCCCAACTTTTGATGGTAATGGCACTGCTGCTGCTAAGCTGTTCTAAACATCAGCGAGTGCCGAGAAGACCAGAAGATAAAGTTTGTTGCCTACTTTTTCGTGGACTCAACCTTGTGCTGGTGGGACAACATAGTCCAAGTTGAGGGTAGCCGAGCTATCGAAAGGATGAGATAGTCAGAGCTGAAAAGACTGGTGATTGAGGAGTTCTGTCCTCACCGTGAGATGGATAAAGTTGAAAGGGAGTTCCTACAGTTGGAGGGGGGATAATGACGCATCAGCAATATACCATAAAATTCAACGAAATGGCACGTCTGGTACCAGATCAGGTGACTCCTCTATCGCGAAAGATCAAGAGGTATATTCAGGGCTTGGCGGCGGATATCCGTAGGCACATGATCGTTGCCCGAGCAAGCACGTTCAGGTCAGCGGTTGATCTAGCGGGAAGGTTGTACGACGAGCAAGAGGCGATGGTGATAACTGACGAAGCGGAGGAGCGAGCCAATGTTAAGAAGGGGAAAGGAAGACGAGACAATGATGGTGGATTTATGTCTGAAGGTACGACGTTAAGGACGATGATCGGAAGAAAGTAGAAAGAAGAGCAGAGGTACGCAGGAAGTGTGGTAGAGGCCATGAGGGAGAGTGCAAGTAGGGATTGAACGTCTGTTTTTAGTGTGGGATGGAAGGCCACAGGGCGAGGGATTGCCGTGTGGCTAAGTGCTACGACTGCGGCGAGACGGGACATCTGATCAGGGATTATAAGAAGTCGAAGGCAGGAAGCTCCGGTGCGAGGAAGGGGAACAAAGGGTGAGGGCTACAGCTTTTCCCATGACCAAGAGGAGGTTAGAGCGGACTTCGACTTGACGGCAGGAACGTTTCTGGTAATTTAAGTTTGTGCACTTATGCCTTGAATGCGATGCTAGTAGTTGTTTCGTTCCTACTACTTTCTGTTGTAAGTTGCATGTTAGGAGGAGGAACATTGATGAGCCCTTCGATGTAGAGATCTCTATTAATGAATTCACTAGGTTACCTGATGCCCTAGAGGATTGCGTGATAGAATTGAGAAAGCGTTTGTTCTTGCTAGATCGTTTGGGACAGACTTGGGTGAATAGGCGTACACCATAAGATGAATGGGCTAGTAATCCACAAGGGGTGAATAGGCGTACACCATAAGATGGAAGGGTTTGGAGGTCGAAAGTCACGGCTGCAGTTCGGGATGAATTGCATTCTACACCAGTTAGGGCTAGGCGACCGACTGGAGGCCATACGGCCAACTGGGGGGCGATTGAGGTCTATTCACATGATTGAGGATCCAGTCGCATGACTGGGGGGTCCAGTCTCATGGGGAGTCATGCGACTGAGAGCCCAGTCGCATAGGTGCTCATTCGCATAAGGTCCATTCGCATAGTATCCATTCACACAATTGAGAATCCATCCACACGAATGTGGCTAGTCGTATGGAGGTCATGCGACTGAGGGTCCAGTCGCATAGGTGCTCATCCGCACTGGTCCATTCGCATGATGTTCAGTCGCATGGAGGCCATGCGACTGAAGGGTGTCCATACGCCCGAATGGGGCTGTTGCACCCGAAGAGAAGTGTGTTTTAACTTCTGACTTTCGAGGGAAGTGCAGATGTAGGTTTTGATGTAAAGGTTCCCGTAAGAGCATGTAAGATGACGATTGAGACCTTAGTGAGCATGTTGGGCGCGATGATGATGTTGCATGTTTATGTAGGATGTATGCCATGTATGATGCTGCCTTGTATGATGATGGTGATTGTGCATGTTAATGTTCCTTGTTATGATGTATGTTTATTCTTCTGTGGCTTTACGTTGAATGTTAATGAATGTTAATGAAAGTATTATATAACGTAAAGTGGAAGATAATGAAAAGAGAAACGTAATGAATGAGTGCATGCATTAATGAATGAATGAACGAACGACAAGCTTGCAAGTATATGTATGAGGTGAGCGACTCTGTGTCGCAACAGACTCGAAAGGGTTCCTTGTCTCGTACTCCGGTACTGTGTCGGTTTTTGGACATGAGTCGGGGGTTTGTGTACAGGCCCCGGCACAGTATCAGTCTTCGGACATGAGTCGGGGGTATTGCATGAGACAGGATCTAGTTGAATGGGTAGAGGATCGTGTGCTCCGGTACTGTGTTAGTCTTCAGACATGAGTCAGGGGTTTGTTTACAGGCCCCGGCACAGTATCAGTCTTCGGACATGAGTCGGGAGTAGTGCGTGAGAATGAGATGAGATGAATGAGAAACGAATCGCGTGCTTCGGTACTGTGTCAGTCTTCGGACATGAGTCGGGGGTTTGTTACAGGCCCCGGCACAGTATCAGTCTTCGGACATGAGTCGGGAGTATTGCGTGAGTTGATAAATGAGAAAAGAAATGATGGAGAGAACGAATGTATGAAATGAACGTTAACAAATATAATAATAAAAAACGAGACGGAATCCGTGTCATTCGACCTCAGTAATCATGGCTGAGTTCGATGAAGAGGGTAAAATCTGACAGGATCTTGAAAGAAGTGAAAGATAATGATGTACGTTGAACGAACGAAAGTTAACGAACGTGATAGAAGATGATAATTATATTATCTGTATGTACGTATGATGTATGATCATGTACGAAGTATAGTATGATTTGAAAGAAAGTAAAGAATGGTTTTAACTAAAGAAATGTATGTTTTAATATAAAACTAGAACTTACTCAGCAACGCTGACTTTGATGTGTTTCCAGTTGGCAGGTATGTTGCTGAGGATGGCACGGGGCGACTACTCAGTTCCTTTGGGATGGCATCCATTGTTATAATGCTTTTATAAGGAAATATAAAATGATATTATGTAATGAATTGTGGTAGTATTTTGTAAGAGCATTTAATTGAAATGAGAAGAATGTTTTTTAATGTTTCCGCTACAATGTTTTTATGAAGAACGATAAAGAATTATGTTTTGAGTGCGATGAATGACCAGCTATGAGATGCCCGGGAACAGGCCTTACACACTAAAATGACAGGGGTTTGTACCAGTTGGAAAAGTAGACGATAAGGGTAGAGCTAGCAAGTTGCCTATTATGGAAGATATTAGGAAAATTTTAATAATTTAGTTCTAATTAAAATTTTTAATTTGACAGGAGATCATTGGTTGAATACACTATATTTCTACCCATATCTTATTCACTGTTAAATAAATGAATATAAATGGCATCCAAAATATATAATGTTTTGGAGCCCTTGTATCATTTCCTTGCGCGAGTCTCACTTATGAGGTTCCATACCAACCACAATCTAACTGGTAAGCGTGTTTTATATGTTGGTTCTTGGATTCATATGTTTATATCTTTCAGATATTTTGAATATTGATCTTGTTCAAAACCTACATGTACCCAAAATCGATTAAACAAGCTGTTCTTTAACTACCTCATGGTATGATCCAATAATTTGTCATATTTGGCCCATTAGATGAAACATTATATATGATATGAGGCATAGAGCTTAATGTTTTTAGAAGAGAATTCATTTAATTGAGATTAAAGAACCAAAGCTAAAAGGAAAAAAAGCAGTAAAGAAATAATGAAATCAATACGGGCTTTGCTATTCAAAATTGTTACAGCTCAAAAGTCAAAAATCATACAACATAAACCATCATCGTTATCTTCCATTGAACTAAATACAACTTGGTACCTTATTATTTCTAAGTTTCTTAAAATTGGTTAAAAAGTTTTTTTGGGTCAACCTGGCCCGACCTGATCCAATAATAACATGTGCGACACACCCGTATGGTTAGGTTGTTTCTCACGTTATTGGAAACAAGTTAAACGGGTTATAAGTCACGCATAGTGTATTTTTAATGCTTAATTTTGTTACATTTTACCCAAAAGTCATATTATTATAAAAATTATATTTATAATCGTAACCATATTCGACAAGAAAAGATTTTAGACAACCAACCTCACATTACCACCACCTATTTTGCCACATCAACCGTTATTATGATGGAGCAACTTTCAAGATTTTGCTATGTTCCAGTAAAATAATAAAAAGAAATACAATGTAAAAATGTTAATATATTTTTTTATATCCATGTATGCGTTTTGAAATTTGGGATTTTTCCCGGTTTCTCCATTTGTATCTTCAATTAACCATGGTAATTTTGATTTGTTACTATATAGTAAATTGTTACCAAATAGTAGATTAACAATGGCATTATGTTTTGAATAAAACAAGTATGCCGTTGAGAATTATCTGCGCCGTAGCATTGCGCGGGTCTTTTACTAGTATATATATACATATATATATATACATACATACACACACACACACACATATATATATATATATATTTTCTCTCGTTTCATGTGTGTGTGATCGGTAGTCCACAACCACCATCGATGTGAGATCGCATATCTAGATAAGATGGGGGTTGTGGTGGAGTGATAGGGGAGCTGCGCTGGTGGTGATGGGGGGTTACGATGGTGGTGATGGGGGGCTGCGATGGTGGTGATAGGGGCTGCGGTGGTGGTGATGGGGGTTGTAACGCCCTGAAATTTCCAAAGCAAACCATTTAATAATAATGGGCTTTGTAAGGGTTAATTAATATAAATAAGGAAGAAAGATAGGTTATGGACTAAATTAACCCTAATGGGCTAGTTTGATGGGTTTAAGGGCCTTTAATCAGCTCATAAACATGCATGGCCAGCCACCACCCTCCTCATTTTGCAACCCTAGCCTCCAAAGTTCTAGAGAGAAAAAGTAGAGAGAGAAATTGAAGAAAACACAAGGATTTGTATTCTATTGTTAAAGGGATTGAAGATCTGCAAGTTAGAGCTTCAAACCATAAGAAATGAGCAACAAACCAAGGTAAGAATTGTCATCCAAACATTCCTTTAGAACAGATCCGGATTTCTAGGGTTTTGGGTTTAAAAGTTTCAAAGAATCACATAAAGGTCACATTTTTACATATGAAAATGTTTCATGGATGATAAACCAAGGATTTGGATGTAAAAAATTAAGATTTTGGGTGAAAAACAGGCTGGTTCGTCATTTTTATGCGTCCAGCGAAACTGTGAGCACGATCAGCGAAACTGTGGGCTCATTCAGCGAAACTAAGAGAGTTCCAGCGAAACTACAGTTTCGCTGGTAATTTCGCTAGTGCCCAGGTTGACCTATAGACATTGCGAAACTAGGAAATTCCAACGAAAGTTTGGCGCACCTGACAGTGAAACTGTCGTGCGAAACTGCTGGGCAAAACTGGAAGCGAAACTTCCAGCGAGCCTACCAGCAATACTGCCAGCGAAACTACAGCGAAACTTCCAGCAAAACTACAGCGAAACTTCAGCGAAACTGGCAGCAAAACTGGCAGCGAAACTGGCAGCAAAACTGATGAAACTACATAGAAATGACTTGTTTGAGTGTTAACTTATGTGCAGGCTTTGTACTGCGTTTCTAGCCTAGAAAGCTTAGACGATAAACTATTTACCTTGACAAGGTGAGTTCTAGATCCCCTTATTTACAAGTTTTTCCATGTTTTTGGTGCTATTATGCATAGTAAACCTAAGGTTTTCAAGGCAAATATTTCAAGAGGCTTTAACAAGAAAATGAATTTTCCTATAACAAAATATGCTATATAAAGTCCTTTAAATAAAAGTTTTTCGCGCTGACCTGGCAGCACGACCCCAGCCAGGGGCGTTGCCCCTTGGACCAAAATAAGGGTTGCCACCCCTAGAACCCCGCTATCAGGGGCTGCCGCCCCGAACCCCCGTTGTCCCACGGAGGGTCGGTTATATGGTTTATCTCTCATTGTTGAAGAAATATGAATGCATAGACTAAGAGTTTATCTCTTATCATGTGTAAAGTATATGTAAAACTAAAGATGTAAGTGAAACTTAAAGAAATGTTATTGGGCCCATAACGTGTACCTTGATAAAGTAAATCCTTACAAGCAATTGATAAAGGATGGTTGCATTTGTTGTGCCTTCATGACTGTAAAGTAAAGGCTCGAACATGCATGTCAGTAAGTCCTGGATTGGCATGACAATAATGGCATGTTTTGGTACGACAGTAAGGCCTGAATTAGCATGTCGGTAAAGTCCTGTGTTTATCATAGGCACCGATAGTAACTGGGAATTGACAGGTAAAGAAGAGTAATAGTTAAAAATTAATCAAAAGTCTTAATGATAAAGTATTTGATAAAGTGATAATATGTGTATATTAATGTTCTAATAGGTGACGATTCTTTTCAAATGTTAAAGCTAATATATCTTACAAAGAGTTATTTAATGAAGTAAACCTAAAATTCACTCAGCGAAGCTAACTTTTTTTATGCATATTAGTTGACAGGTGAGCTTTAAGGCTTAAGGGATGAGAGCATGGATCTAAAGCTTCTTGGCATTTGGAGGCTGGCATCCCTGACTAAGAAGATTATTAAGAAGATCATTAAAGACTATTTGATGTTTTAAAGACAATATTAAAGTTTTAATTTGATTATGTTGTAATGGATTGAAATTTACTTTACTTTTCCGCTGCAATATACATCTAATGAATATGTTAAATCTATGTTTTACTGTGACTGACCAACTGTGAGGTTTCCTGGGATCAGGGCCTTACAGGGGTCGCGATGGTGGTGATGGGGACCGCGATGGTGGTGATGGGGACCATGATGGTGGTGATAGGGTCGGGATGGTGGTGATGGGGGGTCGCGATCATGGATGGGGGGCTACGGTGGTGGTGATTGGGGTCGCGGTGGTGATGGGGGTCGCGGTGGTGGTGATGGTGGTCGTGACGGTGGTGATAGGAGTCACGACGGTGGTGATGGGTGGCTCTAATAAAGGGAAAAGAGTGGGGGGACTGTGGTGGTGGTGATGAGCAATATGGAGGGTGGTGACGGGTGGCTGTCATGGTGGTAATGAGGGTTTTGGAGGTGGTGATGAGGGCTGTGGAGGTGGTGATGGGGGCTGTGGAGGTGGTGATGAGGCTGTGGAGGTGGTGATGGCATGTGTATTGGTAATAAAGAAAAAGATGTTGATGAATGGGCACCACAAGTTTTTATTTATTTATTTAATTTAAGGGGTAGTTCAGTCTTTTCAACAATAACTTTAACAGAAAAACTAACTGTGTTAGTTATCTTGACTCAAATTGAAACAAAAATAAAATGTCGGACACTCAAATGAATATAACATAAAGCGTTAGGGGAAGATGACAATTTTAAAACTATAGGGATATAAACGGTTAAAATACGAAAATGTCAGGGATGCAAATGATAATTTACTCTTCTTTTTAAATTGATAGTCTAATAGTAAGAGTAAAAAACTCTAAAAACTACGGGGGTTCAAATCATCATATGATGTAGTTTAATATTGGTGTGATTTAAAAGTAGCTAGTAGCGGATGTGTGTGATAATTATCTTTCAAAGAAAAACTACTCATTTTCTGTTTTAAATGAGTATATTTCATGTCAACTTTTAGTTTTAAATTATAATAAATATCTTTATATTGCTATCAATGTGAGACAGACACAACAAATAACCTTTTTCACAAAATTTCTCCACATATATATTGTGACATTTCTCACAATAATAAAAATAAAAGGAAACGGAAAGCAAATGTTACGGACCCCTAATGATGGTCATCACGAGCAGTAACTTAGTGGCCACGGATTTGGCCGTTTAATGTCACGCAGGTCAATAGCGAAGCTCAAGTATTGACACATAGAAGCATGGCTAGGATGGGGTTGTGGACTGTAACCCTGATCTTTACAGTCCGTAAGGTTGAGACGGTCAGTAAGAAGCTATCAATAAGGTTTATGGGTCATAACTACTTAGTGTTAAAGTAGGAGACAAAGACCAATCTAGCCTATAAATATAAAGGTCGAGTTTAGGCTAATTCACACATTTTCTTTAATCACCTTCGATTATAAGCTTCTATCAAGGTGTTTTTCAAGCTACAAATTATTCCATTACCAGGCAGCCATCATGTATGCTCCTTAGTTCCGAAGTTTGAATTGTGATTAAGATTTAGTTTAGAAACATGAGTTTAGGGTCATAATTAGGATAGACTTTTGAAGAGTTCATCATAGTCTAGGCATGGACTAGTCATCACTCTTAAACCAAGAAACGTTACCCAAAACCAACCACAATAACAACTAGCTAACACCTCATGAATTTCATAGTCGTCATCTAAAGTCCATGTACTTCTAATAGGGTTAAAAGATCTGCTCAAATGTAACATCACACAAACGCAAGGGAGTTATCATGATCATCCTTTAGAAGTGTGATAATACGCTCATCTTGTATGTACTAGTAATTAAAGAGAATACTTCAATATGCACACGACAATAGAGTATGTTGGATTGTTATATGTTTTATGTGGTGTGTTAAACTCGCTAAAAAGGAATAGGGTGTTACATATGCATCACGATACATTCCCATACTCATTTGATGGCTGGAGTGGTTTGAGAAGCTCATTGTCGCTTGTTAAGGTAAAAAAAACAAGGAAGGCATTATGCCTTCAAATTTAAATATCAAAACCCATATTGTGCATGTATAACTGTTGATTTGTTTTATAACCTATTATCATGAGTTCACGGGCAATATCTGATGTCGTTTTACGTATACTTATCACACATAACCAGTGATAGAAATATTTAAGAGCTTTTTGATGATAAACGTTTTAGAAGACCAAAAAGATTTAAGTTATGGAAAATATATTTGGTTCCCAAATCGTAGTAATAAAACATTTAAAGTGTAATGAAAAGGTTTTATTTAACTTCCAATGTATCAATTGTGCATGTTCACCCATTTATCAGTAGGTTGTTTTATTAATCGAGAAAATATGATCACCACATTACATTTACATTTTTTGAAATAAAAATAAATAAAAATTCAAAATCTTCACAACTGTGAAAATTTGGTCCAAAATTAATGTGAAAGATTTATTTTTATGTGTGGAGATTTTTTCAAAGATTTTTTCATTGGACATGACGATTAGTGATGACATTTTCTATTGGTAATCACATAACTATTAGTGACAAACCAATAAAAACCCAAATAAGTAAGTTACTTTTTGAATATCAGTCGGTAATCATCAATGATCACTGCAAAATCAAGAAAAAAAATTCTATAAAAGTAAAGTTGATGTTGTTTCATTCATGCAGCAAAGGATTGGACAAAGTCCAAGTAAAAAAGTATGTTTTTAACATGCATCACTAATATGTCTGTGATCTCATAGTCGGTGATCTGTCGGTAAATCTGGCATCATGATCTCTTATTGCATGTCATAGGAGATTTGTTGGCGATATACACCTTTCTTCAGATGTTGACATTGTTGTCGATGATGTTTCTGTTGGACATTCCTCGCAAAAGTTGTTGGTCATGGGTCCTACATAACTAAGCGATGGCCTATGGATTTATCAGGCGTTAAAGGTCCTGTAATTTGTAACGTATCTGATTATTAACTATTTTTCTATATATTTTGAAGTATGGAGCTTTGTTATATTTTAACACTAATAACCATAGCTAATGGTGTTTCAAAACACTTATAAGTGTAACAATTCGCCATGGGGTGTACTCCATCTCTCTTGAACTCCTTCAGTAGCACATCACCTTTTATCCTCTTTTACTCCACATCATCTTAATAGTTTAACCCTTATTAACTTCATCTCACCCATTTTTTAAATTTTACTATTGTACATTTAGTTTAAATACAAATAAAAACTACACTAACATTAAAAAAATAAAATATTAACAAAAATATTTAATGACACGGATGTTTCTTGTTGTATGTTCATATTGCATCTATGGTCCTAAACCGAAAGAAATTACAGCCATGGTCCTTGGTGTTTAAGAAAATATAACACCCGTGGTTCTTAACATAAATGATCGTTTAAATTTTTAGTTAAGTGGATGTGAAATTTTTAGTTAACTTAACAAAAGAACTCCATAACTCCCTTTCATAGAGCCTATGGTGGTGTTTGTTTTTTTAAGAAAACCTCTTTCCCACCTCTTCATCTGCGCGCATGCAGACGCGGAAAGAGGTTTTGAGCGCGCAAACTGTTTGTTTTTTGGAAGACGTTTCATTAAAAAACGTCTGCGCGAGGTCTTTTTGGTGCAGACATGGACTAGTGTCTTCAGGCGGGAAGACATTTCATCAAACCTCTTCTCCAAAAAAATCTATAATTTTCTCCACTTCAATCCTTTTCTTCTCTCCACAGCCCCCACATCCTCCCCAAATATCTCCCCTCACCGGCGGCGACCTCCCTCACCGGCGGCCTCCCTCACCGGCGGCGACCTCCCTAACCGGCGGCCTCCCTCACCGGCGGCGACATCGGCGGCCTCCCCCCACCGACGACATCGGCGGCCTCCCCCCACCGACGACATCGGCGGCCTCCCCTCCTAGCAAAATGGGTTTCGAAGACAACCCATTAGCCGATCGTCGGTCGGAATCGGAAAATCCAACGATGGAGGAGCTCGTTTCTTAGCTCCGATCATCGTTCTTCTCACTCAAGTTTCAATACGTAGCCAAAACATTGAAGGACCGTGAACAGCGTATGAAAGAGGAGAAAAGCTTGCTGATTTCGGAGAATCTGAAGTTGAATGATGAGTTGAAGAAGAAACAGGATGAAATTGATGCAATGAGGATGGTGAATGCTGAGTACGAGAGAAAGTTTAGGGTTTTTAAGAAGAGATCCATTGAGTTTGATCGTAATGCTTTGAGTTTGAAGAAAATGGGTTCAGAGGGTGTTTGTGTCGATTTGGAGAATAAAGAACCACAGGATCGTGCTGCTGGTATAAATTTCTTACTGTTGTGATCATATTATGATTTTAATGATCTGATTATATTAATTTATGGTAGAATTATCAGTTTTTTTTGTTATAGGTTTAACTTCTGTATAGATTGTATTGTTTCATTCACAATTGAAGTATTGAAAATGTTAAAATGCTTATAATCACAAGAAATCAGTGAGGCTCTTTTGCTTGAAACATCTGTAGTGAGGTAAAGCCATGTTTTTGTTTTAGAAATAGGATTCAATAACACAAAACATTTGATCGGTTCGGGTCAAGTTGGGTCACGGGTCAAGTTAACAGTTTCATTTATGTCTAGTTGCAGGTTTTACAAACCATTGTACCCCTGTAGTTCTAAAATGTATTTGTATGTTTTTATGAATATTATTGTAGTCTGTATGACTTTTATTTATATTTAAATGCATTTGTATGACTTTTATTTATATTTTAATATTAAAGTACTTTTTAAAGTTTCACAAAATTGGTTTACTTTAATTACAATATATTTTAGCAGTCTGCAGATATTAAAAAATCAAACAGTCTTTTTCTAATAGACTGCAGAGTTTGGTCCACCTCTTCTGCTGCAGATGTCTGCAGATGTGGTCCGCAGACTGCAGACGTTTTCCTGCAGAAAAAACAAACAGCATCTATGTCAGCACCAAAGAAGATAAAAGTCCATTGAATATCCAACGACATCAATTGAGCATTAAATGCCCTTCATGACAACGTAACTGAAAGATATTTCATTTGGGCAAGAATGAGTTATCAAGAAGAAATTTACACATTTGATCGATGTTTTTTTTTACGACTGGTTAGTTGTTAGTTGTTAGTATCACCAAGTTAGTAATATTCACTCATGTCAAGGATACCTTGGACCTCCAAGAGAGGCAAAGCCTCCCACCTCCCTCTTAACCACTAGACCAATAAATCATTGGCTTGACCGATGATCTAAATGTTATTATTAAATATTGACTAATGGTCCGATAATATAACGATAACATTAATTCATTACTCCTTTTTTTAAGGAGTTGAGGAATCAAATATCACAATTAGACGACTTCACCCATTCCGTAGGACAAATCATCTCTTCATGCGTCATCTAAATCGAGAAAAAATACACGATTATAGTATCGTAAATAAGTGAACTTATTCAGGCTAATCTTAACAAAAGCAGCATAAACATCAACCATATTCATCGTGATCCATCTTCTAACTCGAATTCTTACCCGCATTGATGATCCCTCTATATTGCACGTTGAAACTCTTTTTCGATGATGATCTGTAGATTATCACCAAGGAATTCATTGGTACACCATCCCATCAACCAAACAACGATAAAGCTAAGCAGAGACGGCCGTTGGCTGCAACAGAGGACAATGGCGTTTGGTGAGCAACGTTTAGTCTGGATAGGAGAGTAACATAAGTTGAACACGTTGCAAAGTCACTCATGTTTGTTTGTGTCAAGGCACCTCTGTGACCCTATGAATTGAGACTCAGGGCCTTTGTTAATGCATTTGTTGATTTGCGGTGTGCCATTTTATTCACAAGATACAATAAAACAAAAACATACTAAAGTGAATACTATTATACAAGAATACAAGAAATAACATAATATAAAACAAATATACCTTTAGTGTATCTCTTGGCCACCGAATGAACTGATAAAACATATAACCAGCTGAATTAATCTTACTAGTTTATCTCACTACTAGAAAACTGTTAATAGATGACGCGCAAAGGATGACGCGCGAAAAAAGATGACGCGCATTTACGCGTATCATAAATTATTTGTCATCTTTTAAAATATTTTTAGAAAGAATGACATGCATTTTTGCGTGTCATCTTCGTGTGTCATATTTTAAAATTTTTTATAACCTATATAATAACCCGCCTATACTCTCAATATTCCATAAACCCTTCTATTCGATCTGAATCCCTAAACCCACACCACACCGCCGGCCCTCTCCTTCACACCACACGAACCACCGCCGGCCCTTTCCTTCACACCACACGACCACCGCCGGCACACCACCGACGCAACCACCACCGGGATTCACACCGACCGCGACCACCACCGGGCTTCACACCAACGCGACCACCACCGGGCTTCACACCGACCGTGACCACCACCGGCCTTCACACCACCGACGTATCACTTGCTCTTGTTGTAGGCAGCAGCCACCATCCACCATCACTTGCTGACGGAACCATCACCGACGCGACCACCAACAGATCGATCTTCAAAGGTTCAGCCACCATCCGATTCCTTTCAACAGATTCAGGTTTCCATTTGCCTTTAGCACAATGCTTTATCTCTTAGCACACATATGAAGCTAAAGGCATGTGTTTGAATTTCTCAGTACCTTTCTCACGCTCTCAGGAAATTCTACTTGCTTCTGTGTATCTTATCCAATTTCTCTTAGTTCATTTCATCTCCAGAAGTATAAACCTAATAAGATCCTGAATAATCTATTAATTAGGGTTCTATTTGAACTTAGAACTTCAATTTGATTTAGTTACTGAACCATCGGATCGAATCAGAAACCGTAGAACTCAATGTCAGTAATTTTGGATTGAGTTTGTAACGATTGCAAATTTTGTTTCAGGAAATGAGAAGATGTCTATCTAATTCTGTTTGAGTTTGGATGCAAAGATGAAAACAGAGCTGCTTGTCACACCCTCAAATTCCGGGTCTGGAATTTATCACGGAGGAGTGAGCAAACAGGATCGAACACAGTAGTCACACATGAGATGCAATTATCTATATGATAGATTTTAGATATTCATTACATTGATAATCAGAATGATAAATATTATGCGTAGCGGAAGCAAAAAGATAAATTGTTTGTTAACAACACGTCTAGTCATAATTCAAATAATAAGCAAATGTATCTTGAGCTCTTATATGATCCTACGTGCGTGTCCATAAGCTCTTAATAGATACCTGAGAATACATGTAAATCAAGTGTCAACACAGGGTTGGCGAGTTCATAGGTAAGTAAAACATACTGATAAATCATCAATTATCATCAATTAGGATTTACTGTAAAAGTGTGAGTTTAATTTACTCACCGGTATATGAATAGCCTGTCGGAACCCTTTTATATTAAGGTGAACTCGCTATCCCACATACCCACTATGTACAAGCCCAACAAATCCTACACATAGGATTTGTCCATGTACCATAGTTTAATATCCTTTTCATGTGTATATTATATTTTCATAATAATTTCAAATCAGAGGGAGCAAATCCTCCTTTACATTTATCCTCATATGGGTTGTAAGTGGAACTATATTGCAAACTATATATAGTGCACATCTGCCTTCTCACTACAGAAACAGTCATCCCAAATGACAACAAGATCTTTGTGCATCTGATATGGATCACATGTCCATACCTTTGTGGGGGTAAGTCACTCCCCGATAGTACTATCCAAAAGATCCCTGCTTATTTATAGTCCAGTATACAGAGAAGGATTTTCATAATAACCATATGTAATCATAAATGTGATCAAATTATTATTTAACATAATACACAAAAATAATTTGTAATTTCAATTACAACATGTATTCCAGCCCCAAAATATTTAAATGATTAAAAAGGGGAATAGTTATGAACTCACCTCAGTTCCTGTGTGGTGTTGACAACCTAGTAAATTCCTGTTAAGGAATTATAATTTCACGTAAGCAAACAGATACAAATCCAAAACCTAAATAAGTTAGATCTTGAACCTGGCGTTCAATTGATCTAGGGTTTGGTTTTCTAGGATTTGTTATAAACATTAAATCATTTAATTATTTTTGTTAATTCTTTAATAATTAAAGATTTATATAAAATTTAATTAGTTTAATAATGATTTTAATATATCATTATATTCTAATTAAATTGTAGATGTTATTTAAACACGTAAGTTTATTTTAATTTTTGTCAGATTTTATAAATATTTATAAAATCTAATCTTTATTTATTATCAGGATAAATCTATAAATAATATAACATTCATAAATAATTTTGATGATTTAATTATTATTAAAAATCCACTTTTATATGGATAATAATTTATAACATATGTAATAATTATTTACATAAATAATTAAGGTTTTTAAATAATTAAATTCCTATAATTATTATGATTTATTATTATTCAAAAATAATATGATGTCCAATTAATGAATTAATACTTTAAATCATAATTTAAAGTCTATTTTTATAAAAATGGTTATTTATAATATTTTTAAATAATATTTTATAAATTTTATTTAAAGTGTTTTTGAATAATTAAATTACAGAAAATTAATTAAGGGTATTTAAAATAAAATAAGTCTTTAAAAATTATTTTTATAATTTTTGGAAATTTTTATATATTTTTAATTTATTCAAAAAGCTTTAAAAAAATAATGAAAGGGGGCCGGGTTCGAACCCGCGACCTCCTCCCCATCGCCCCAACACTTGAACCAGTGAGCCAAGGCTCCAAATCGAAAGGAGCACAACCCCAATTAATTTTAAACACAATCCCGTAAGCTAACCCCAAATCAAGAACCCTAATCACAATTCGATCAAATTGAACATGTAATTGTTGTTGTTAATGAATGAATTCATGGGGCTTTTGTTCCCCATGATTAACCGAACAGAATGGTGAAATCAATTTACCTGTTTGATTCGGTTTGATGTCGAGAACAATCAAGAACAAGTCGCGACAGGGATGAAGCTCGATTGCTATCCAAATGATTATGATATTCGAATTCCTCTTACAGGAAGCTTTTAATAGCTTAGATGATCGAAAGCCCCTATCAATTTCGGGTTTCGAAGCTCGATTATGGGTGTTCTAATGAGTTGCAGGTCCGAACGCAAGGAGTGATTAAATCGAGGTGTTTGTATGTTGTTAGATGCAATTCGAGTTTGGGTTCGATTATAAACTTTCATATGATGGAGTAGGTGTGATTACTTTTGATTATCAAAGTGTTTTAGTGCATTTGGTAGTGGTGGTCAGCCGAAACAATTCGGGTTAGTGGTAATCGCACCTAATCCACTCGATTAATCAATTTCAAGTGGGGTACGAGTTCGATTATCGTTCTAGAAACGTTTGGTACTGATTTTTGGGGTCAAAATCGAGTTTATATTGGCTTTTGGGCTCGCCGGAGAGCCGCCGGCGGTCGGCCGGATCCGGTGGCCGGAAATACGGGGGTGGGTTGGGATTTAAACGAAATTACAGAAGTGGTCCCTGTGGTTTAACATGTTAACATTTTATGTTATAAGTTTGTAAAACATGTTTCAAAAATTACCAAACAACCCCTGGACTTTATTAAATCAATTTAATAATTTTATAAATTATTATTAATGACAATATTTTCATTATTATTAATATTATCATTATTAACATTATTATTTTTAATAATATTAATATTATTATTATTATTGTTATTATTTCTATTATTTTTAACAATATTATTATTGTTATTGTTATTATTATTATTGTTATTTATATTCTTATTATTAATAATATTATTATCAAATAATAATAAAAATATAGAAACAATTTTGTATAATCACATAAATACTAGATTTATATATAAAAATCATGAAATTTTCCGAGTTGTCACATCATCCCCCTGTTACAGGAATTTTCGTCCCGAAAATTAAGAAGTACTGGCAACATTCTTGAATAGGTTAGGATACTTGCGCATCATTTCGTCCTCTCGTTCCCAAGTGAACTCAGGACCACGCCGGGAGTTCCACCGAACTCTGACAATCGGAATCTTGCTATGCTTAAGTTGTTTGACTTCTTTATCCATGATTTCAACTGGTTCCTCGATAAACCTGAGTTTCTCATCTACTTGCAGTTCCTCTAAAGGCACAACAAGTGATTCATCGGATAAACACTTCCTTAGATTAGATACGTGAAAAACATTATGCACACCACCAAGTTCAGCAGGTAGATTTAATTCATAGGCTACTGGGCCGATCCTTCTGACAATTTCAAAAGGTCCCACGTAGCGAGGGTTCAATTTCCCTCGTTTCCCAAAGCGTATAACTCCCTTCCAGAGAGATACCTTTAGCAAAACTTTATCCCCTTCCTGAAATTCCAGTGGTTTGCGGCGTTTATCAGCATAGCTTTTCTGGCGATCCCTGGCAGCAGCCATGCGTTCTCTTATCTGGACAATTTTCTCATGAGTTTCAAAGATCAACTCTGGGCCAGTAAGTTGACTATCTCCAACTTCTGCCCAACAAAGCGGTGATCTACATTTACGTCCATATAAGGCCTCGAATGGTGCCACCTTGATGCTCGAATGATAGTTATTGTTATATGAGAACTCTACCAAAGGTAAATGACCTTCCCAGTTTTTTTCCAAAGTCAATAACACAAGCCCTGAGCATATCCTCAAGAGTCTGTATGGTTCTTTCACTTTGACCATCAGTTTAAGGGTGATAGGCTGTGCTCATATCTAGGCGAGTGCCTAGAGCTTTCTAAAGTTTACCCCAGAAGATTGATGTAAACCATGCGTCACGATCAGAGATAATAGACACTGGCACTCCGTGTCTAGAGATAATTTCTTTGATGTACACCCTTGCAAGCTTCTCCATCTTGTCTTTCTCACGGATGGGTATGAAATGAGCGGATTTGGTGAGACGGTCAATGATAACCCAATGGTGTCATTGCCCGTTTGAGATTTGGGTAAACCAGTGACAAAATCCATGGTTATCATTTCCCACTTCTACACGGGAATTTCTGGTTGGGTCAACATTCCTGAAGGCTTTTGGTATTCGACCTTGACTTTAGAACAAGTCAAGCACTTTGAGACATAGGTTGCAATGTCTGCCTTCATTCTTGGCCACCAGTAAACAAGCTTCAAGTCGTAATACATCTTATCTGCACCTGGGTGGATAGAGTATCTAGACTTGTGGGCTTCATCCATGATCAAGCTCCTCAGATTCCCGTATAGGGGTACCCAAATCCTTCCTGCTATAAAGCGTATCCCATCCGAATGAATTTCAAACTGTTGGTCTAGCCCTCGAAGGTTTTCATCTTTAATGTTCTCTTCTTTCAGGGCTTCAGTCTGAGCCTTCAAGATTTGTGCCGGCAGGTTGCTTTGAATGGTAAGTTGTAGAGCTCGCACTCTACGAGGTTTCACATGTTCTTTCCTACTCAAAGCATCAGCCACAATATTTGCTTTACCAGGATGGTACCTGATGGCACAATCATAATCGTTTAGTAGTTCAAGCCATCTCCTCTGCCTCATGTTCAGCTCTTTTTGATTATACAGGTGTTGAAGACTCTTGTGATCGGTATAAATAGTGCATTTAGTACCGTACAAGTAATGTCTCCATAATTTAAGAGCAAACACAACAGCTCCCAGTTCTAGATCATGAGTTGCATAGTTCTTCTCATGAGACTTTAACTGTCTTGAGGCATAGGCTATGACTTTGTCTCGCTGCATCAAAACACATCCCAGACCCTGAACAGAAGTATCACAGTAGACTACAAAGTCTTCTATACCGTCGGGTAGGGACAATATAGGTGCACTGCACAACTTCTGTTTCAGTGTTTGAAAAGCAGCCTCTTGCTTGAACCCCCAATGATATGCTACCCCCTTTTGGGTAAGCATGGTCAATGGTTGAGCTATCTTGGAGAATCCCTCGATAAATCTCCTATAATAGCCGGCTAGTCCCAGAAATTGTCTAATTTCCGTTGGATTAGAAGGTGTAGGCCAACTTTTGATGGATTCAATTTTAGCTGGGTCTACATGAATTCCATTAGCATCAATCACATGACCAAGGAATTGAACTTCTTTAAGCCAGAAATCACATTTCGAGAACTTAGCATAGAGCTCCTCTCTCTTTAGTAGTTCAAGGACCAATCTCAGATGTTCTTCATGCTCATGCTCATTTTTGGAATAGATCAAGATGTCATCAATGAAGACAATGACAAACTTGTCTAGATAAGGCTTGCATACACGATTCATGAGATCCATGAATACGGCAGGTGCATTTGTTAGCCCAAATGGCATGACTGTGAACTCAAAGTGACCGTATCGAGTTCTGAAAGCCGTCTTCACAATATCTTCATCTCTGACTCTCAGCTGATGATAGCCGCTTCTAAGATCTATCTTGGAGTAAATGCTTGAACCTTGCAGTTGGTCGAATAAGTCATCAATACGTGGCAAGGGATAACGGTTCTTGATCGTCACTTTGTTCAGTTCTCGATGGTCGATGCACATCCGAAGGTCCCGTCTTTCTTCTTCACAAATAATACTGGTGCTCCCCATGGTGACGAGCTAGGTCGGATGAATCCTTTGTCAAGGAGTTCCCTAAGCTGGTCAGATAGTTCTTTTAATTCAGAAGGTGCGAGACGGTATGGTGCCCGAGCTATAGGTGTAGCTCCAGGTACTAACTCGATTGAAAACTCGACCTCTCTTCTAGGGGGCAACCCAGGCAGTTCATCAGGAAACACTTCAGGAAATTCCCTGACGATAGGTACATCTTCCATCTTCCTTTCCTTCTTCTCTTTGTCAGTGACTAAGGCTAGGATAGCAGTATGTCCTTTTCGAAGACACTTTTGAGCCTTCAAGTAAGAAATAACTCCCATCACGACACCAGTCTTATCTCCCTCCACACACAGGACTTCATCATTTGGTAGGGGGATACGAATCATTTTGTCTTTACAGATAATTTCTGCAGAGTTTTTGGATAGCCAATCCATACCAACTACCACATCAAAGCTTCCCAAAGTAATGGGCATGAGGTCTATTGGTAGGATATGACCTGATAAGTCTAATGTACAATTTTTCAGGATTTGTGATGCGGTCAAGGATTTACCATTTGCTACTTCTACAATATATGGCTTATCTAGGGGTACAGGTTCTACATTCAAGTGCTTATAGAAAGTATTGGATACGAAGCTTCTATCAGCCCCCGTGTCAAATAATACTATAGCATAAACATTATTCACCAAGAATTTTCCCATAATAACGTTAGGGTCTTTTAGAGCCTCACCTTTGCCAATAACGAAAGCTCTGCCCTTGGCTGTATCCTTCTTTTCCCCAGTGCAGTCTTTAGCAATGTGGCCCTTTTCTCCACATTTGAAACAAATAACTTCCTTCTTTCCTCCATTCTGCTGATTACCATCCTTCTTTCCTTGGTCTTGAGTCTTGGTCCTACATTCAGGAGTAGTGTGCCCCCTCCTGTTGCATTTGTAGCAGATGATTGCGGTACACTTACCATGATGACGCTTGCCACACCTCTGACATCTAGGCGGAATGCCCTGATTGTCTTGGTGCTTTTTCTGATCTTGCTTCTTGCTTGTACCTTGACTCTCACTTTCTTTAGCATCTTCAAACTTTCTCTTCCCTGAGCTTTCAGCAGCAACACCCTTACCCTTGCTTCTTGGTGGTAACTTCCCCTGAGCCACAGCCTCATTAGTCAGCTTGTGAGCTATCCTAATGGCCTGTTGGATTAAGTTGGGTTGGAGGAAGTGACCATAGATTGAATGACCGGAGACAGTCCACGGATGTAGCCTTCAATTCTTCTGTGAGCAGGCTCCATCATATGAGGACACAAAGTTGCGTACTCATGATTTTCGGTGGTATACTTTTCAATTTCAGACCCCACCATTTTATGGTTCCAGCACTCGGTTTCAAACCTTTGTACTTCTTCTCTCGGACAGAATTCTTCCATCATCAGCTGTTTGAATTCCTCCCAATCCATAGCATTGGCTAGGGAGAGAGTAAGTCTTGAAACTTCTGTCTTCCAGAACGAGAGTGCAGCTCCACTCAAGGCTCCGGAGGCATATTTGGTCCTACTCTCATCGGGACATTCAGATATAGCGAAGATGGATTCACATTTCTCAAACCACCTTATGAGCCCAATGGCCCCTTCTGCCCCAGTGAAGATATCTGGTTTGCAGTCTAGGAACTTTTTATACGAATAGTGATGACCATTCTGAGCAGTCTGAGTGGCTAGGGCTGCAGCAACACCTTGATTGACCAAGGCTTGTATTTCTTCAGGAGTCATCCCTATTGGGTCAGTTCTTCTGGCGCGTCCTCTACCTCTGCCTCTGCCCGCTGGTGCGTCCATCTATCATGAAATTGTTTGATGAGAATTCACGCTTTGACATATTCAATAGATGCATTTTATATCAAATATTCAAAGTATGGACAATTACTGTAGGACAGATGGGAATTTAAGAAAACTGGATTTTTCGATTAAATTCGGCAAGGCACGAGTACTAAGGAAACAAGTCTCGCTTTAGGTTAGGACAAGCGTAGCTTAGATTATCGAATGGAACATATCAAGGTAATTTGACCTATTTGCTTTAAAGACTTGTGTATGATCGCAGTAACTTCACGTGCTACAATAGCAGAAATCTTTCAGCCAGAGTTTCTAGGCCGTGAACGGATTTGACAAGAAGCCATTCTGAAAGATCATTAAGGATTTTTCATGGATATTGGGTAGTATGAGCTATTCAACATGAAAACGACAGTCGAGAATTTGGCATAATAGCAATGAGATGTTCCAGGTGTAATCGTTTGATTCGTAAATCAAAGCGAGTACGTTGACTAATCAAAGTATTGAGTCAATCACAACTTTGTTGAAGACATGCGTACCTATAAGCAGATACTCATCCCAAGGGTTCCCAGGTAAGGTAAACAGGTCCATCAGTTGATTTGATATATGCGAATACCTTGCCTAGACAGAACACCCCGAGATACAGGCATCACGCTCTTCCAGCATTACATGTTTCAAGTTGTAAGACACAGACTTTGACGAGAATAAAAAAAATTGATTTAGGCACGATGATAAGTGTAGATCCCACATGTCGTTGAGAATAAGTTGAGGAATTATCGAAAAGAGTCAAAGAGTCAAGTTATGTTTAGGAACACAACTATCTAAGTTTAAGCATATAACTTCTTAATCCTATTCTACCTCTAACTAAGGCAATTTACTTTGTGCAACTATTGTGTGTGGCTATAGGCTAGATGCAATCCCTAACTCAGTATAACCAGTGGCTCTGATACCAGTCTGTCACACCCTCAAATTCCGGGTCTGGAATTTATCACGGAGGAGTGAGCAAACAGGATCGAACACAGTAGTCACACATGAGATGCAATTATCTATATGATAGATTTTAGATATTCATTACATTGATAATCAGAATGATAATATTATGCGTAGCGGAAGCAAAAAGATAATTGTTTGTTAACAACACGTCTAGTCATAATTCAAATAATAAGCAATGTATCTTGAGCTCTTATATAATCCTACGTGCGTGTCCATAAGCTCTTAATAGATACCTGAGAATACATGTAAATCAAGTGTCAACACAGGGTTGGTGAGTTCATAGGTAAGTAAAACATACTGATAAATCATCAATTATCATCAATTAGGATTTACTGTAAAAGTGTGAGTTTAATTTACTCACCGGTATATGAATAGCCTGTCGGAACCCTTTTATATTAAGGTGAACTCGCTATCCCACATACCCACTATGTACAAGCCCAACAAATCCTACACATAGGATTTGTCCATGTACCATAGTTTAATATCCTTTTCATGTGTATATTATATTTTCATAATAATTTCAAATCAGAGGGAGCAAATCCTCCTTTACATTTATCCTCATATGGGTTGTAAGTGGAACTATATTGCAAACTATATATAGTGCACATCTGCCTTCTCACTACAGAAACAGTCATCCCAAATGACAACAAGATCTTTGTGCATCTGATATGGATCACATGTCCATACCTTTGTGGGGGTAAGTCACTCCCCGATAGTACTATCCAAAAGATCCCTGCTTATTTATAGTCCAGTATACAGAGAAGGATTTTCATAATAACCATATGTAATCATAAATGTGATCAAATTATTATTTAACATAATACACAAAAATAATTTGTAATTTCAATTACAACATGTATTCCAGCCCCAAAATATTTAAATGATTAAAAAGGGAATAGTTATGAACTCACCTCAGTTCCTGTGTGGTGTTGACAACCTAGTAAATTCCTGTTAAGGAATTATAATTTCACGTAAGCAAACAGATACAAATCCAAAACCTAAATAAGTTAGATCTTGAACCTGGCGTTCAATTGATCTAGGGTTTGGTTTTCTAGGATTTGTTATAAACATTAAATCATTTAATTATTTTTGTTAATTCTTTAATAATTAAAGATTTATATAAAATTTAATTAGTTTAATAATGATTTTAATATATCATTATATTCTAATTAAATTGTAGATGTTATTTAAACACGTAAGTTTATTTTTAATTTTTGTAAGATTTTATAAATATTTATAAAATCTAATCTTTATTTATTATCAGGATAAATCTATAAATAATATAACATTCATAAATAATTTTGATGATTTAATTATTATTAAAAATCCACTTTTATATGGATAATAATTTATAACATATGTAATAATTATTTACATAAATAATTAAGGTTTTTAAATAATTAAACTCCTATAATTATTATGATTTATTATTATTCAAAAATAATATGATGTCCAATTAATGAATTAATACTTTAAATCATAATTTAAAGTCTATTTTTATAAAAATGGTTATTTATAATATTTTTAAATAATATTTTATAAATTTTATTTAAAGTGTTTTTGAATAATTAAATTACAGAAAATTAATTAAGGGTATTTAAAATAAAATAAGTCTTTAAAAATTATTTTATAATTTTTGGAAATTTTTATATATTTTTAATTTATTCAAAAAGCTTTAAAAAAAATAATGAAAGGGGGCCGGGTTCGAACCCGCGACCTCCTCCCCATCGCCCCAACACTTGAACCAGTGAGCCAAGGCTCCAAATCGAAAGGAGCACAGCCCCAATTAATTTTAAACACAATCCCGTAAGCTAACCCCAAATCAAGAACCCTAATCACAATTCGATCAAATTGAACATGTAATTGTTGTTGTTAATGAATGAATTCATGGGGCTTTTGTTCCCATGATTAACCGAACAGAATGGTGAAATCAATTTACCTGTTTGATTCGGTTTGATGTCGAGAACAATCAAGAACAAGTCGCGACAGGGATGAAGCTCGATTGCTATCCAAATGATTATGATATTCGAATTCCTCTTACAGGAAGCTTTTAATAGCTTAGATGATCGAAAGCCCTCTATCAATTTCGGGTTTCGAAGCTCGATTATGGGTGTTCTAATGAGTTGCAGGTCCGAACGCAAGGAGTGATTAAATCGAGGTGTTTGTATGTTTTTAGATGCAATTCGAGTTTGGGTTCGATTATAAACTTTCATATGATGGAGTAGGTGTGATTACTTTTGATTATCAAAGTGTTTTAGTGCATTGGTAGTGGTGGTCGGCCGAAACAATTCGGGTTAGTGGTAATCGCACCTAATCCACTCGATTAATCAATTTCAAGTGGGGTACGAGTTCGATTATCGTTCTAGAAACGTTTGGTACTGATTTTTGGGGTCAAAATCGAGTTTATATTGGCTTTTGGGCTCGCCGGAGAGCCGCCGGCGGTCGGCCGGATCCGGTGGCCGGAAATACGGGGTGGGTTGGGATTTAAACGAAATTACAGAAGTGGTCCCTGTGGTTTAACATGTTAACATTTTATGTTATAAGTTTGTAAAACATGTTTCAAAAATTACCAAACAACCCCTGGACTTTATTAAATCAATTTAATAATTTTATAAATTATTATTAATGACAATATTTTCATTATTAATATTATCATTATTAACATTATTATTTTTAATAATATTAATATTATTATTATTATTGTTATTATTTCTATTATTTTTAACAATATTATTATTGTTATTGTTATTATTATTATTGTTATTTATATTCTTATTATTATAATATTATTATCAAATAATAATAAAAATATAGAAACAATTTGTATAATCACATAAATACTAGATTTATATATAAAAATCATGAAATTTTCCGAGTTGTCACACTGCTGGAGATCGAACCTCAAGAGCTTCGAATTATATGTAAGCCCGTTGTTCTATTTTATTGTTTGATTGCATGCTGATTGTCGTTAAATGTAAATTTGATGTCATGAAACTCAACCTGCTGGGATTTAACCTCAAATGCTTTAGGTTAAGTACTTTAGGAAGTTTTGATTGATCAATCATATAGATGTCATGTTAGTGACGAGATTAATAGAAGTTACTAGTAGCATAACTGCATAAGTTAGGTTTTGCCTTGTAAATTTGCATGCTGTGAAAGAAACATGATAATCTTATCACAATTCATAATTTTGATGGATGTTGAAAGTGATGAGTTTAGATCTGCAATTACAAGTTTAGGAATATACAAGTTTAGATCTGCAACTCATTTTATCATAGGATTGGGCTAACTCTTCATTCCTTTATTCTATTCCAATTAGTTGAACTGAAGAAACAAAGTTCATGTTCTATTCGGCTGGTCAATAAGTCTGATCACCATGTTGCTTTAAGGTTCTGACCTTGTTTTTGATACTTCATTTGATTTTTTACTTGAAAGAATTGATGGAGGAGAATTTATCCACATGAATTAATTCTTTGGCAGGTTAAAACAACCTCTTCATCTAAATACTATGTCAGACCAAATACTGGAGTTATTAAGCCAGATTTAACATGTGGTCTTATAGGTATAAGTCTCTTCTTATTGAAAATTTTAGACTGTACGGTGGATCCTTGTTGATTTGCTATCAAGTAAAGTCATCCATATATTTTGTTTAGTATGATGAATATTAGGTCGTATCTGTGTTATTCTTAATTTGCAGACATCGTCTTGCTACAGTCTCTTGAAACTTGAGAATGCAACTTATGGATATTTTTGTTGTGGAGCCACAACCACTTAACTGTAATTCTTAGTGTACTACTTGTACCTTTTGAATTTAATCACTCATATGTTACTTCTCATTCTTTCTATTTGACATTAAGGAAAAATGATGTTTGACATCTAGAGAGACCAAGAAAATAAGGAACCCTAGATGTTGGACATGAAGTTGTGTGCATTTGCTTATATTGTGATGTCATGTGGAACATATACATTGCACTTCAATATCTTTTTACATCTCATATTTTAAAATAGGCCGTATAGTTAAAATGGTATTATTTATTAATTTTCTTACATGGTATTAAAAATGGCATTTGGAATCATGATTTGTCCCTTTTATTTATGACAGTATTTACTAAATTTTTTTATTCAAGTAGCTGATATACCAATTATATGAACCCATAATCACTGTATTAACAATTAATAATTGATGAATCTCACTTCTAGAAAATCTCATGTTCTAAATGCTAAGATATTTGTTGGACATGTAGCACAGTTACTATGCAAGCACAACAAGTAGCACCTCCTGATTTAGGAGGTCTCTATTAATTTAAATACACTTCAGATGAATCTTAACTATTTTACCAGATTCTTAGCTTCACAGTTGCATTGTGGAGTTGCTGCTATCAATGACTTTGCCTCCAATTACATGTGTCAGGTAAAATGCACATTTATGTATCCAAATTGTAAATATTATTCTAATGGGCAAATAGGTAATCATACCTTTTAAAATTTTATTTTTATATTTTGGCAATCTCTCCCATTCGGTGGTGTAAAAGACAACGGATTTGGATGATTTGCTGGTGTTGAAGGGTTGCGCGCTTGCTGCCTCGTGAAATCAATGGTTGAGCATAGATGGCGGCCTTTGATAAAAACCAAAATACCTCCAGGAATATTCTGGTTGATCAAAGAATGAGATATAAGTTTGTAAAGAAGACTTGTGTTACGTAAAAGTAAGTTCTGTTTTGTTTCTCACTTGTTGATTATGTTATTGACAGGAGTACTAGTGGTATTGGATGCACATCCAGGAGGAATTATCTATAGGGATATCATACCTGAATATGTAAATTATGCAAGGATGATATATGAAGGTTAGAGCCTAGAGGTTTTTATTACTAATGAGTAATGATTGTCTCTAACTACTCCTTCTGCCACTCACTTGTTCGTATATAAATATAATGTTTGCAGTTGCGAGTGAACTCGACAAATCAATGATTGATCACCTTCTAGGAGCAGCTGGTGCTGTAGAAGCCATTGCAACTGTGGTCATGTTACGTTCAAATTTTATTTATGTGTAGGGCTACTTATTAGACAATTAAATGAATTTGGAACTACTTTGTAATTTTGCATATGCATGTGAACTTGGAACAACTTTATAATTTTTGTTAGTATTTAATTAAATGAATTTTGTTTTGCTATTATTCGACAATTATTGATTTATAGTTTTATAAAAACAGTAGGTAAAATTATAAAAATTAATGTGCATATATATATACATATAAATAATGCATCTAAATTTATGACGTGCATTGCGTATCATCTTTAGCACGTCATAAAAATACATAGATGACACGCGCATGTGTGTCATCTAGTCATTTATGACTACCCCTTCCTTGACGCGCATTGCGCGTCATCTTTTGCGCGTCATAAAATGCGCGTCATCTTTTGCGCATCATACAAAGATGACGCGCGGATGCGTGTCATCGTTCATTTATGACTACCCCTTCCTTGACACGCATTTGCGCGTCATCTGACCCCAAAGATGACGCGTAATGCGCGTCATCTATTGTAGTTTTTCTAGTAGTGTCTCACCTTAAGAAGAAGCATTTTCTCGCCCCTAAAAGGGTAGAGAAGACCGCCTCAAAAAGTTATAATTATACTAGTGAATTCATTGGTGATAACCGACGGATTATCATCGGATAAATGTAAACAAGAAAAAGACTTTCATCAAATAAGTATGTCAGTCTTGATATTATAAGGAACCGTTGTCGATAAAAATAGGAATTGATAGCATCAGAACTAGACCTACCCGAAACGGTTTTGTATGGTTTTTCATTGTTTCAAAAGATGTATGTGTTGGGTAACCTACAATGTATGTGTTTCAAGTGTTATTAAGCGGGCAGTGAAAAGAAAATGCAAATTATTTGTGTTCTATGGTTTTTTAACAAAGGAAGTGCAAGGAAGTAAAGAAAGATTTTTTAAGAATATTTCTTCCTGACTTTCTTCTCAAATTGGAAAGAAGCCGAAGGAAATAAAAATAGTTTTTAAATAATCTTTTTTTCTACAATTTTACCCTTCCAGCCTAGTTTAATTAGAAGATTAAAATGATATAATAGTAGTAAACTTCACTTTTGCTCCCTATGTTTTGGTCAAATAACGGTTTTCCCCAAACGTTTCAAAATCGCGATTTTGCTCCCTGTGGTTTGCAATTCGTTTCAATCAACTCCAACCCAGTAACATCGTTAGTTTTTTTCTGTTAACTCCAGGGGCATTTTAGTCAATTTATTGATAAGGACTAATTTTGCCATTTCTTCAAACTTGTTTAATAATTTAAAGGACCAATTATGTAATTTTATATGCCATTTATTTAAACTTTTCCTGTTCCAACCCACAGCCACCGCCACCGCCACCGGCAACCATCACCGGCGCCGCAACCGGCCACCATCACCGGCGACGGAACCGGCCACCATCACCGGCGACGGAACCGGCCACCATCATCGGCGACGGAACCGGCCACCGTCACATCCCCTCTTCCATCTCTATTTCGACACCAAAACCCACCCCACCACCTCCTGCTACTGTCACACCCTCAATTTCCACAAACGGGGTTTTACCGTTAGGCGTGTAACATACCAGGATCTCAGACACGATCATATCAAACGACACTATATGAATTTAAAATAAACGTTTGACTTCAATCAGAGTAGAAACATAATGAAATAAACATCAGTACGGAAGCATAAAACTGAAATGTAAACCAAGACTAAAAGTCCAAAAATGCTATGTCAAAACAAATGTTCAATGCAAAATAAATGAAACTGATGAATGTATATCCTGAGTGCGTCCTTAATCGTGTCTCATGAGCTTAAGCGTTCCTGTGACCTGAGAAAACATGCTAAAGTGTGTCAACATAAAGTTGGTGAGTTCACAGGTTTAATAACAGAATAAAATATTTGTAACTGTTTGAATGGTAAAGTAATTAAAGCATATCGATAGGTAGCTAGCCTATAAACAAGTTACTTAGCGTTTCGAACCGAGGCTGACTGTTTGTATGTTCGTATGTTTGTTGCCTTCCCATCATGTCTCACCAGACAATGACAAATGTTAGGTCAATAATGCACCCGTTTGACCTCCAATCAAGCTAGCGCGACTAGCCCGGGAGGGGTTTGTCAAACCCAGTAGTACTACTTAGAATTACCTCGCTGCACATTACTAACGGTTCGAGAATGTAAGGACCTTTAAGTATGTTTGCACTAACTAATAGACGATAAACAATATACCAAAAACCTTTTTGTAAATATGTTTGCATGTTTTCTCCCCCAAAAAGGAAAGAATGTAAAATAGGGGCCGTGAATACTCACCTTGAATACGTTGCAACAAAACGTAAGCACCAAAGAGACGGTTTCCAATTAACCTGAGTTTCATTTAATATTCGATTAATATTAAATATCAATAACGTGATCATACGGTTTCGCATTTCACGGCTCGGTTACGGTGTCGGTTATCAACATTTTTCCATCTCTAAACAACACAAAACCCAATCATTCACGCATTTAGTGGACTATGCTCGAAAGTACATCCTTATATATTTTCACATAATGCAAGTCACACACCAATTCATGTTACCTTTTATAAATTCTCAATTTAATATAATTGTTAACAAACTTAATGTTTGTGAACTACTGCCCAGAAACATGCATCCCAAAATTTCCTAGCTACCAACCATGTAAATACCATCCATAACTACCCATATACATTTCCACATATATACTCCACAAAAATAATTTATGCATCAACAAAAAGAAAAAAATGAATATGCATGCAAGTCATCTCCATACGGTTGCCTCCTCACCAAACGTCCACATCACCTACATGTAGAAAACCCAAACACCTCACACCCACATGATTCTCTATTAAAGTCAACACATAAAATCTTCCTACTCTAATAAAAAGTTATCTGGGATGACACGTGTCAACACCACAATCACTCTCACCAAAATTTTCCCGCCTCTCTCTCCTATTAAATAATTACCTTAATTACTAATAATACTATTTAACACTTTTTTGATTTAATAAATTAATAAAGAGATCTATTTATTAATGTTATTTCTAAATAAATAATTTTTTATAAAATAATAAATTTATTTAAAGCATAGGACTTTTTTTTAAAAATACGAAATATTTAAAATTGGTATTTTTAAAAAGTTACTTTTTTAAAATAAAAAATAATTAAATTTATGAGTTATAATAAGAAAATTTTTAAAAATGACAATTTTATACGGTTTGTTTTAGAACAAAACGTTTATTTTTTTTTGAAAAAATAAAGTTTTAAAATGTTGATATCACTATTTTACAACTTACAGTTATTTCTAATACATAATTTCAGTGATATCATATCTTAAAATATTATTTTATAATTAATAAATTTTGTTATATTAATTTTTTATTATTCAACGCGTGTAACACACGGGTTACTATAGCTAGTATATATATAAAACATATACATCACACATGCACGTGCATCACACATGTAACATCGCGTATTTTCATTAAATAAAAGTTAACCTTAGTAAATTCTTATAAGGTCTATTCACGGCTTTTATGAAAAGTTAATAAACAATTAAGTTTAATACGTTGATGTTAATTCCAATAATTACAATAATCATAACAATACTAATAATAATAATAATAATAATAATAATAATAATAATAACATCATAATAATAATAATATTTCTATTAATAATTTGTAAGAATTATTAAGAAAATAAACAAATATAAAAAAATTGGATTTATAAGTCCAGGGGCTATTATTGTAATTTAAGAAACTTAAAATAAAAGCTTTGACATAAAATAACAAGCAGTGTAAACCTCAGGGGGCCAATGTGTAATTTTTTAAAAACCCAACCCCCACCGTCGACCACCTTCACCTCCGGCCACATCTCCGGCCGCTTCTCCGGTGAGCCAAACACCCCAATTAAACGCGGTTTTGACCGAATCAATCATCCCCGACAACATCATGTGCAAGATTCGAACCCATACATCAATACAATTTAAAAATTGAGTGCGATCTAGATAAGATTCCTTTTTTCCCCTTTTTTCGGCCACTTTTCCAGCCCAAACACGCACTAAATCGCAATAATAATTGAATTAACTTGCATAAACAATCATATATCTATCTCTAATCGTTTACAACTTTCAATTGCACCTGAAACAAATTCAAACCTCAAATTCTATCATCATCTTCGATCGCAACCTACACCACACTCGAACACCATTATTCGGGCTTCAATCTTTGAAATTAACAAGGGGCTTTGCATCAAGAACACCACACGAAGCTAACCTCAAGGTTAATTGGATTTTCATCAACGTTTGCCATGTGAACCGATTCTTGCATAGCTGCGACTTGTTCTTCGTGTGTTCATCACCAATACATCTTCGAATCGGGTAATTAAATACATGTACATGCTCGATTTTATATGGGGAAACAAAGCCCTAAGGTTGATTTCGTTAACAAACGCGTTTGATTGTTCAATTTGGAATAGATCCAAATTAGGGTTCATGGATTTGGGGGAAATGTGTTAATTTGGTTTTTAACAATTAAAAACCAAGGTCTATCGCGGTTGTATGCCATTGGTTCACCGGTTCCACGCTCCTATGTCAGCCTTGAGGTCTCGGGTTCGACCCCGGGCACCCTCATTTATTTTTTAAAGGCTTTTTGAGCTTTTAAAAATTACAAAAAATTCCTAAAAATTATAAAAATCATTTTTATAAACTTTGTTATTTTTAAATCATCAAACTCATTTTCTGCAATTTTATTTAAATTTAAATATTTATAAAACAATAAAACAAAGATTATTTTTAGTTATTTCATATTTCATGAAAATTCATTCTTATTTCTTTTAAGGGTTATAAATAAAATATTACAAGTGTTACAAAGTTATTTCTATAAAAGTGAACTTTTAATAATTTAAATTATTAAATTATTATTGGGCACTATAATTATGAATTATTCAAGATAATTACAATATATATATTTTATAGTTTCACAGATTATTTATAAAAAGTCGTTTTGTAAATAATTAAATATTTTAATTAATTATCATATAATTAATTAATAAAATTAGTTATTTGTTTTTCCCACACTTTAACAATAAATCAAACAATTACGCGTATTGATACATTTATTTCTATTAAATTATAAACATAATCACTTTCAATAAATTCATTTTATTTATTTCAAGACATTCAAACTAAATAAATTATTTTATTTAAACTACCATTCCAAAACCCAATCCTAATGTAACCCTAATCCATTCTCAATTCTCAAATCACTATTATTCTAATCCGAGGCACCGTTCCTTAGGTTAATCATAAGGAAATCGTTGGCGCCTAATCTATCACGTCCAAATTCTAATCTCATCAATCAAGTGAGTATTCATATCCCCTTTTTCTATCATTTCTTATTTGGGGGAAATCATGTGATACAATATTCAATTATGATATTCTATTGTTATTTCATTTTAAATTCAATTCAAGACAGGTTATGTTATTACTTGTAACTATGTGAACATACTATGATAAACTGAACGGCAGTAAGAACCCTAATACAGTCAATCAATCAATCCTGGTATCAATGGTAGATCTACTGGTTTGGATAACCCACCCCATATAAATAGTCGAGTGGTGATTGTGCCAGAGGCAAATAGTCAATCTATGGTGTATGTGTGCAAGTTTATTATATGCAAAGTGTCAAGTCAAGGGGTTTATATTGTGTCGGTTTATCTATATGCTCCGCTATTGCATTATAAGTCTTAACATTACCTTGTGAATTGGATTATTCTCAATCAAACAATCAATCTATATGTATATCAAACTGTGATTACTCACCGGCTAATTTTTAGCTGACTCGTTACTTTTCACATGATTAAATTCAATTCAAGACAAGTTATGTTATTACTTGCAACTATGTGAACATACTATGACAAACTGAACGACAGTAAGAACCCTAATACAGTTAATCAATCAATCCTGGTATCAATGGTAGATCTACTGGTTTGGATAACCCACCCCATATGAATAGTCGAGTGGTGATTATGCCAGAGGCAATTAGTCAATCTATGGTGTATGTGTGCAAGTTTATTATATGCAAAGTGTCAAGTCAAGGGGTTTATATTGTGTCGGTTTATCTATATGCTCCGCTATTGCATTATAAGTCTTAACATTACCTTGTGAATTGGATTATTTTCAATCAAAAAATCAATCTATATGTATATCAAACTGTGATTACTCACCGGCTAATTTTTAGCTGACTCGTTACTTTTCACATGATTTCAGGTTAAGCAAGTTAGTGGACTTCTGCATGCTCATTTAAGACCCGGACTTAGTCTAAATAAAAGACAATTACTATTTGTGACTTCATCTGTTGTAATTGCTTATGTTAAACTCCTGCTATCTTGTAATCTGATTTTAATATTATCTCCACTATTAGACAATCATGTGTTATGAACAATCAATCATTCCCTCGTCCGCTCCGATGATTCCGCCGTCGGTCGGGGTGTGACAGATTGGTATCAGAGCCATGGTTATAGGGATTTAGGTTATTAGAAATGGAATGACCTAGAATATAACTAAGAACCCTTACACATGAGTCCTCTCATGTATTTTATATGTTTAGATAGGATTTTATGTGCCTTATATGTTTATATTTGATTATGTGATTATATGCCTTATGCGATTCTTCTTATACTTTGATTCTTATCAATGCACACACAAATCTTAAATCATATTCAAGGCATTGTGTGCCTAAATCAGATGGTTTTCAAAATGAGCTTTGAATCGTTATTCGTGGTTTTCAAATTCGTCAAAGTCTGTGTCTTACAACTTGAAACATGCAATGCTGGAAGAGTGGGATGTTTGTATCTCGAGGTGTTCTGTCTAGGCAAGGTACTCGTATAAATCCAAATCAACCGATGGATCCGTTTACCTTACCTGGGAACCCTCGGGATGAGTATCCACTTATAGGTACGCATGTCTTCAACAAAGTTGTGGTTGACCTAATACTTTGAGTAGTCAACGTACTCGCTTTGATTTACGAGTCAAACGATTACACTCGGAACATCTCATTGTTATTATGCCAATTTCCGATTGTCGTTTCATGGTGTATAGCTCATATTACCCAATTCTCATAAAATATCTTAATGATATTTCAAAATGTCTTCTCGTCAAATCCGTTCACGGTCTAGAAACTCCGGCCGCAAGATTGCTACCCTTGTAGCCCGGGAGGTTGCTGCGGTCATACCAACCCTCCTAACTCATCTGAATCAAGGCGTGAACCCTGCTTCAATCTCTGTTGGTCCTAACCCTCCCCGTGCTTGTACCTACAAGCATTTCAGTTCTTGCAACCCCACTAAGTTCAGTGGAACCGAAGGAGCTATCGGATTACTACAGTGGTTCGGAAGCATCGAGAACACTTTCCTAAACACCGAATGGCCTTCAAAACTTTAAACCGTTACTTATGGTTCTCAAGTTCTCATAAGGAGGTGTCCCATAACTAAGAACATGCAATGTTGTAGATGGAATTCCTACATCTCGGGATACTTTTTCTAGGCAAAGTGTAAATGGTGATTTGATTCGATCATTGAATCCATTTACTTGACTTGAAACCCTTGAGATGAGTGACCACTTATAAGTACGCGTGTCTTCAATAAGGTTACGGCTGACCTCATATCTTGAGAAGTCCATGTATTCCCTTCGATTGTGAATCGAATGTTCACCTCTCATTGTGATGTCAGATCATTCTTGTCCTTGATTTTGTCTCCCTGATTAAATTATTCAAGATTTGAACGCCATCATAACAAATTCTGCTATCTCGAACTTTGATCTTAAGCTTGTAAGCATGATTTTCCTTTGTTACACTGATGTGACTTGAAATTTCCGAATTTCTAATTGATCTAATTTTCCTTTCGTTGTTAAGTCGAACTTTGAACCGTTTGCACCGTGGGAGATGCAAGAGTTTGCAAGTCAACCTATGACTAAGAACACTCGTATCTCCTAAATGATTCTAACTCATCAAAACAGGGGTGATTCCCTTACTTTGGTGATGATTCTTTATTCGTTTCAATAAATGGTTTCCAATGGTGTGTTTTATGAAATTTCATCCTCTGGATTAGGGTGATTTCCTTATCTCGAGGACTGACTTCAATTATTCTCTTTGGAACTTGCATTTCACAAATGACATGATCTCACCAAAATAGGATTGAAACCCGTACTTTGGTGACAAATGTCAATCTTCGATCGTTTTCTTGTTATTATGAAGCTCAATCATCAAGATATTCATACCTTGATGATAATTTCATTTTTATGGGTTGTATTTTCTCAAATGAAACGACCTTATCAAAGTAGGAGTGAATTCTGGATTTTGATAAAGAAGTTTATCTTGTTATATTTTTTTTTTGTAAAACTTCACCATTAAGATAGGAGTGATTTCCCTTACCTTAATGGTGAGTTACCTCGTCTTATTTCTGTGGATCCTCAACAATGAGTTGGGATCGAACTTTTTGATTGGTAAGTTAGTGGTCATACTTTGAGAGTACACCATCAAGTTAGGGGTGAAAACCATACCTTGATGACTATTCTCATTTCTTGATCTTCAACTTACCAAGGTTGTAATCAAGTGACGAGAAGCATGTAGTAACTTGAAGGGTGAAATAATGTTAGTGTTTCGACCTATCAAGCCAAAGCATGATCTCTGAACTTGAAAGAAGACTCGATCGCTCTAGGTTAATTTTGATTCCGAGCTTGGAGCATTTAAATCCTTAAATCGATTTCTTTCACTTTATCCTTATGTTTTGATCTAGCTATATGGAACCATTTATTCCTTACTTATCAACTTTCAATTTAAGATATCATCAACACCCGATTACGTGATGGTAGTCTTCCTAAACAATCTTTTGTCAAGTAAAGATATTATCAACTTGTGATTATGTCTTTCTAGTCATACGAATGTTCTCGACTATACTTATGGGTTTGATGAATTACGTATGCAATCTACCTTTGGAAATTTGTTATCTTGCAAAACATGTTTACAAATACCTATCTTATTGTTTGTGTCATTTCTTGAATCGTTTTTGAATCTTTAAACTTGAAAATCATTGAAATTCTAACTTGGTTTTGAACAACAAGACTTGTTATTATCCTCATTGCGATGTGGATATAAAGGTTCATAAAATTTCGTAATTTGTAGTCATGGGTTTGGCATAAAAGAAAAGACATAACTTGGCATGTGTCCAAGTATCTAACTTTCACATATGACAAAACCTAACCTCCGTATTCCCGTGAATATCCTGTTTAACTTTTCATTCACCAAGCTGCCTCGTACCGCTAGTGGTCACGATAGTATCTGGATTATCGTTGATCGATTGACTAAGTCAGCTCATTTCATACCAATTCGTGAGGATTACCGAGTCGAGAAATTGACTCGTATTTACATCAATGAAATAGTCAGTCGGCATGGTGTACCCTTAGATATTATATTTGATCGCGATGGTCGCTTTATCTCTCGTTTCTGGAAAAGTCTCCAATCAGCTCTCGGAACTCAACTGAATCTTAGCACAGCCTATCACCCACAAACCGACGGTCATACTGAAAAAACGATACAAACCCTCGAGGATATGCTCCGGGCTTGTGTCATTGATTTCAGTGGATCGTGGGATTCTCGTTTTCCATTGATCGAATTCTCTTACAATAACAGTTACCATACCAGCATCTAGATGGCACCATTTGAGGCCTTGTATGGCCGAAAGTATCGATCTCTCATATGTTGGTCTGAAGTTGGTGAATCACAGATTACTGGTCCGGAATTGATACAAGAAACAACCGACAAAATTCATAAGATCCGTGATAACTTGGTCGCTGCTAGAAATCGTCAAAAGCATTATGCTGGTAAAGGACGAAGACCCATGGAATACAATGTCGGTGATCTCGTACTTCTTAAGGTATCACCTTGGAAGGGAGTGATTCGCTTTGGAAAGAAAGGGAAGCTAACACCTCGTTACGTGGGTCCATTCAAAGTGCTCGAGCGAATTGGGAAAGTGGCCTACAAGCTTGAACTACCCCAAGAACTCAGCAATATGCATCCGAAGTTTCATATGTCCAACCTCAAGAAATGTCTCACCGATGAAAATCTCCACATTCCACTCGATGAAGTCCAGATTGATGAATCTATGCACTTTATTGAGAACCTGTGAAAATTATGGATCGGGAAGTCAAACAACTCAAATGCAGTCGGATACCGATTGTCAAGGTTCGTTGGGAGTCTAAACATGGCCCAGAGTTCACTTGGGAATGTGAAGACCAGATGAAATCCAAGTATCCTCATCTTTTCGTTTCAGCCTCCTCGTGATTAAAATTTCGGGACGAAATTTCCTAAAGCAGGGAAGACTGTAACATCGCGTATTTTCATTAAATAAAAGTTAACCTTATTAAATTCTTATAAGGTCTATTCACGGCTTTTATGAAAAGTTAATAAACAATTAAGTTTAATACGTTGATGTTAATTCCAATAATTACAATAATCATAATCATAATAATAATAATAATAATAATAATAATAATAATAATAATAATAATAATAACATCATAATAATAATAATATTTCTATTAATAATTTGTAAGAATTATTAAGAAAATAAACAAATATAAAAAAATTGGATTTATAAGTCTAGGG
This sequence comes from Flaveria linearis, assembly GCA_024085815.1. Taxonomy (NCBI): domain Eukaryota; kingdom Viridiplantae; phylum Streptophyta; class Magnoliopsida; order Asterales; family Asteraceae; genus Flaveria; species Flaveria linearis. The sequence goes on from CM044009.1 coordinate 10,521,164, forward strand.
GCTATTATTGTAATTTAAGAAACTTAAAATAAAAGCTTTGACATAAATAACAAGCAGTGTAAACCTCAGGGGGCCAATGTGTAATTTTTTTAAAAACCCAACCCCCACCGTCGACCACCTTCACCTCCGGCCACATCTCCGGCCGCTTCTCCGGCGAGCCAAACACCCCAATTAAACACGGTTTTGACCGAATCAATCATCCCCGACAACATCATGTGCAAGATTCGAACCCATACATCAATACAATTTAAAAATTGAGTGCGATCTAGATCAGATTCCTTTTTTTCCCTTTTTTTCGGCCACTTTTCCAGCCCAAACGCGCACTAAATCGCAATAATAATTGAATTAACCATGCATAAACAATCATATATCTATCTCTAATTGTTTACAACTTTCAATTGCACCTGAAACAAATTCAAACCTCAAATTCTATCATCATCTTCGATCGCAACCTGCACCACACTCGAACACCATTATTCGGGCTTCAATCTTCGAAATTAACAAGGGGCTTTGCATCAAGAACACCACACGAAGCTAACCTCAAGGTTAATTGGATTTTCATAAACGTTTGCCATGTGAACCGATTCTTGCATAGCCGCGACTTGTTCTTCGTCTGTTCATCACCAATACATCTTCTAATCGGGTAATTAAATACATGTACATGCTCGATTTTACATGGGGAAACAAAGCCCTAAGGTTGATTTCGTTAACAAACGCGTTTGATTGTTCAATTGGAATAGATCCAAATTAGGGTTCATGGATTTGGGGGAAATGTGTTAATTTGGTTTTTTAACAATTAAAACCAAGGTCTATCGCGGCTGTATGCCACTGGTTCACCGGTTCCACGCTCCCATGTCAGCCTTGAGGTCCCGGGTTCGACCCCGGGCACCCTCATTATTTTTTAAAGGCTTTTTGAGCTTTTAAAAATTACAAAAAAATTTCTAAAAATTATAAAATCATTTTTATAAACTTTGTTATTTTAAATCATCAAACTCATTTTCTGCAATTTTTATTTAAATTTAAATATTTATAAAACTATAAAACAAAGATTATTTTTAGTTATTTCATATTTCATGAAAATTCATTCTTATTTCTTTTAAGGGTTATAAATAAAATATTACAAGTGTTACAAAGTTATTTCTATAAAAGTGAACTTTTAATAATTTAAATTATTAAATTATTATTGGACACTATAATTATGAATTATTCAAGATAATTACAATTATATATATTTTATAGTTTCACAGATTATTTATAAAAAGTCATTTTGTAAATAATTAAATATTTTAATTAATTATCATATAATTAATTAATAAAATTAGTTATTTGTTTTTCCCACACTTTAACAATAAATCAAATAGTTACGCGTATTGATACATTTATTCTATTAAATTCTAAACATAATCACTTTCAATAAATTCATTTTATTTATTTCAAGACATTCAAACTAAATAAATTATTTTATTTAAACTACCATTCCAAAACCCAATCCTAATGTAACCCTAATCCATTCTCAATTCTCAAATCACTATTATTCTAATCCGAGGCACCGTTCCTTAGGTTAATCATAAGGAAATCGTTGGCGCCTAATCTATCACGTCCAAATTCTAATCTCATCAATCAAGTGAGTATTCATATCCCCTTTTCTATCATTTCTTATTTGGGGGAAATCATGTGATACAATATTCAATCATGATATTCTATTGTTATTTCATTCTAAATTCAATTCAAGACAAGTTATGTTATTACTTGCAACTATGTGAACATACTATGATAAACTGAACGGCAGTAAGAACCCTAATACAGTCAATCAATCAATCCTGGTATCAATGGTAGATCTACTGGTTTGGATAACCCACCCCATATGAATAGTCGAGTGGTGATTGTGCCAGAGGCAATTAGTCAATCTATGGTGTATGTGTGCAAGTTTATTATATGCAAAGTGTCAAGTCAAGGGGTTTATATTGTGTCGGTTTATCTATATGCTCCGCTATTGCATTATAAGTCTTAACATTACCTTGTGAATTGGATTATTTTCAATCAAAAAATCAATCTATATGTATATCAAACTGTGATTACTCACCGGCTAATTTTAGCTGACTCGTTACTTTTCACATGATTTCAGGTTAAGCAAGTTAGTGGACTTCTGCATGCTCATTTAAGACCCGGACTTAGTCTAAATAAAAGACAATTACTATTTGTGACTTCATCTGTTGTAATTGCTTATGTTAAACTCCTGTTATCTTGTAATCTGATTTTAATATTATCTCCACTATTAGACAATCATGTGTTATGAACAATCAATCATTCCCTCGTCCGCTCCGATGATTCCGCCGTCGATCGGGGTGTGACAACACACCACGCACAAATGGTATCACACATTTAATATTCCAATACCATTCCATGCGCCCACCCTCACAAGCACTTCATGCGCCCACCCTCACAAGCACTTCATGCGCCCAACCCCCCTGTTATAAGCCCCCATGCGCCCCCTGTCAATCCAACCCACACACACCGAAACAAACATGCATTCATATATATATATATATATATAGGGGAGCGATCAAATGAAAACCTTGTTTATAATTGAAAACCGTGAAAACTACGGGTTACATATATGTAAGTACGTATTACAAAGTGTATAACTAATAGATACATATATGTAAGGGTTATGTATATGTAAGTACGTGTTACCAAGTGTATAACTAAGAGTTACGTACATCTAACTCATACAAGTTACGTATACGTAACTCGATTCATTATCATTGTCAACCTTGTAGTTTAAATTAAAAAAATAAATAATGACCTCAATAAATAAGGTTAAAGTTTACTCAAGTACACTTTAAACAATCAAAAAATTAAATCAATTATAAATTATGTGATTGGATAGTGGTGGTTTTCACGGTTTTCAATTATAAACATGGTTTTTATTTGATCCCTCCCATATATATATATATATATATATATATATATATATATATATATATATATATATATATATATATATATATATATATATATATATATATATATTCGCAGATTTCATTCATATAATTATATAGCGCAACACACACGGTTTCACACATATGCATACGTACACAACCATGGAACCTACATACATTTATTCGCACACCCAGATAATCCGGGTACCTTGACCCTTAACCAGTACACGCGGCGTACACGAAACCGTAACCAAAATTGTAACGTAACGAATGCGAACAAACGGGGGTGAAACTCATACCAGACGGGGCTGTCGGAGGAGCGTTTCGCGACTGGAAAATCCGATCGATGAACAGGTTCTATCTCCGGGTGTAATCGTTGAAAGAAAGATCCGTTTATTGGTGTGTTCACGGATGGGAATTGTCGAGAAGGGGAGAGGGAACTGCCGTGAGTAGGGGGTTTAGGGTTATTCACGATGGAGAAAGAGTTGGTTTGAAGGAGAAGTCGAGAGGGAGAGGTCGGTTATGATGATCCGAGGATGGGGGTAGGGAGGTCGGTTATAAGGGTCAAAGACCACATGTGGTGGAGATATAGTTAGGGTATGAAGTTGGATTATTATTATATTTACAAGTTTGATTATTATATTTATTAATAACAGAAGTTTATTGTTATTATATTTACTAATAACTAATTAAGCTTATTATTATTATTACTATTATTACTTATTAGCTAGTTAGGTTAAGTTACATCGAGTACTTATTAATTAAATCACTCGACTGAATATCAATAACGATAGTAAATTTAATATGTAAAAGAATGCAAAAGTTAACGATGTTAACATGAAAGTAAGGGGTGTCACAGCTACCAACATCCACCTTGCCACCTCCACCATCACACCACCACCCACCTCCACCATCGCAACACCACCATCGCACCACCACCATCGCTCCACCATCGCAACCCACCTATTATTTACCACCATCGCACCACCACCATCGCTCCACCATCGCAACACAACCATCGCACCACCACCATCGCTCCCCCTCGCACCACCACAATCGCAGCACCACCATCGCTCCACCATCGTAGCCCACCTATTATTTCCCACCATCGCAGCACCACCATCGCTCCACCATCACAGCACTACCATCGCTCCACCATCACACCACCACCATCGTTTCACCATCGCACCAACCACCACTGACCACGCCGCCACCACACGACCCTAGATGAAGCCTTATCACAGGCGGCCAACCACCATCGCTCTCAGATCTCCACCATTGATCTGCTTCAAAAACCCTAAATCGATTTGGGTCTGTAGAGATGGTCATGTATAGTGTAGACTGGACAATGACGATGACGATGGTGACAGATGAATAGCAGTGGCGGTGGTGCAAGGGGCTGACGGTGGTGGTGGCTGTGTTGTGGTGGTGGCTTCTAGGGTTTTATTTGGGGAGAGAATTAGAGAGAGAATGTGTGAGTGAGATATATATATTTGTATTAAGAAAGTTTAAGAAATTACATTATCAGCCCCTATTAGTAAAATGTCTAAAATGCCCTTATAATTAACAGACTTATTTAACGGTATTAGTAATTTGGAGTAAATTGAAACGAATTGCAAACCACAGGGAGCAAAATCGCGATTTTGAAACGTTCGGAGAAAAACCGTTATTTCGACCAAATCACAGGGAGCAAAAGCGAAGTTTACTCTTATCTTTTTTTCCCCAACTCAAGAACACATAACATTATTATTTAATTTTTTATTTCCTTCGAATCCTGACTACCCGCTCTTCTTTGATGCTCAACCTTGTTATATCTAATTTAATGTATTATATTATCAACTTGTATTTACAAGTGCTTAATCCAATGCATCTTTTAGTTGTTTTTAATCTTTGAATTTTTAATTTTACATAATATTTTTATATCTTTTACAATTTATTCCTCAGATTTTTTATTTTCAACTTTGTTCCCCTTATACTTTTCATATTTTATAAATTTTTCGTTTTAGATTTCGGTCTAAATTTTGTGAGTTAACACGTCTCAACGTGCATGTGTTGGTCAAAGTTTTTATGCTTATCTTTTTCACGTTTAACGGCACAGTTGCAATGCGCGGGTCGTATATCGACTTATTAATTGTTTTATATGTTTTACGTTTCGCATGTGTGGTTCAACGTTTTCACGTTTGCTTTTCATTCGGTTGTATTTCTTAGTTTTTTATTTGTTTTAATACGAGCTTTGTTGTGTTGATAGTCTTAAGACTAAGGGTCCTGTTGGGGACACCGCAGGTGTTTTTGTGGAGAAACTGGATCAAAAGGTCACGGTTTGGCCAAACCGTGACACTTTGGAGAGAAACCGGACCAAAATGTCACGGTTTGGCCAAACCGTGACATTTTGAGATATTTTTTGAATCAAAAGGTCACGGTTTGGCCAAAAGGTCACGGTTTGAGATATTTTTGAGATATTTTTTTAAGTATTGAAATAAATTAAATGGTATTTCTTGAGAATTGAAATACATTAAAAGTTATTTCTTAAAAACTAAAATACATTAATTCATATTTCTTGAAAATTGAAATACATTAAAAATTACTTTTTGAAAGCTAAAATACATTAATTCATATTTCTTGAAAATTAAAATACACTAAAAGTTACTTCTTTAAAGCTAAAATACATTAATTCATATTTTTTATGAACTAGAATAAACTAAAATATTGTGCTTAATATTTACATAAATTAATTAAACTTTAGTAAACAAATCATACGTTATGTTATTGAATAAATCAATTTTTGAGAACTACGATTCATATACACTTAATAAAAATTGACGTTTATAAGTTAGTTTTTAAGTGTTAGTTTGTTTGTTATATATGTACGTAATACTAAAAATTTTAATAAAAGAAAATTTGAATCCTACAAAAATATTATAAGTTACAAATTGAACAAAATATCTTACATTTTTATTATAAAAAATTAAATATTATACCCAATATGTCACGGTTTGGCCAAACCGTGACATATACACCACAAAAACCAAGAAACTCACTCCCAATAATTAACTCAATCCCGAGGTGCAGAACTTTTTCTGAAGCCCAATATGTCACGGTTTAATATGTCAAGGTTTGGCCAAACCGTGACCTTTAGACTTCAATATGTCACGGTTTGACCAATATGTCACGGTTTGAATCGGTTTTTTTCAAATTTTTTACGGTGCGCCTAAAATTCCCGAATACTAATTGTTAATATATTTTAACATTAAACCTCAAGTCGGTGATGCAATCGATTGGATAAGATTGCGTAATGCACTTACCTGTTGGATTCTTTGTACCCATGAAAATCTAAGCAAACCAATTCGTCAAATTATGTGTTCTTGCTTCAACGGTACTTCTGCTGTCATTCTTCTCAGAGGCAAAACATCGAACACTTGGTACGCATCACACCTCCAAGTGATGATATTACCTTTCGCGAAGCTTGGTACACTTGCTCTCAAAACAATCTGCAAACCAATCGCCAAACGAATCAAGAAAGAAGCTGGTCGTCATCCTCAGTTCCGTCACTCCATTATCAATTTTGCACAGGTAATGTTCTTTATTACTTAATCCACATGTTCTTCGATTGAAGTCGAATTGCAGAATTGATTGAATTTGATTCTAGATGTGTGTTAGTTTTTGTTGGAAATATTAGCAAATTAGATTCATTTTGCACAAATTTAATGAATTTTGTATTGGGAAGTGGGATTTAGTTGTTGGTCGAAAGGGGTGCTTTAACTTTAACCAACTTCTTGAGAATTTAGATGTTGGTGTGGGATTGATCTTGTACCTTGTTGTTTTGATAAAATAGGGGTTTTTTAGGACACCCATTTTGTTTAATTGCTTTAAGGTGCCTGCTTTATTAGTGGAATTAGAGTTCTCAACATATTTCCGATATGTATGATCCTGCTAATGAATGAAAGAGAAGTGGTGTGATTGTGTTAACAGGGTTAAGCTAGTTTCTTTAAGTTAGTTTGATTACTTTATAAGTTGTATAATTCAGTTTTGGGTTACAGTTAGATGAAGATCCAGTAGAGTAAGATTTGAAGCCAAAGGGACACAAACATCAGCGGTGTAAGTTTGTGTATCTTTTGCTATATGTGGATGATATGTTGATTGTGTGTGAAGATAGAGGCCAGATGGGTCAAGAATTCTGAAGCAGGTTCTAGAAAGTTATTTTATGGTTTAGGGAGAATCAGGGCTGCACTTCAAGTTGTATGACCATGTCTCTTTTAGGACTCTCCAAAGAACAAATGAAGAGCCGCTCGCCATGAGCAAGTGCCATAGGCCAATGTAGTATCTAGCCAAGGCGGACCTACATGGAGCCGAGGGTAGCCTCCGCTACCCCTCAACTTTTTACGGGTAGTGTATTTATAGTATTATCTAATAAAAAATAAAAAAAAACTATGGTTTTACGTTACCCCTAAGAAAATATTACGTTACCCCTAATTTTTTTAAACTCAACACTTTATAGAAAATTTTAAATTTTATATAAATAATCTTATATTTTATAAAAAAACATTACATTTTATAAAAACATAAATAGCTAATAAGCCCAAAATACTCATAGTTCAATACAATAATAATTAACAAGTCCAAAACAAAATAAGCCCAAAAAATATTAAACAACTTAAAAAGCGTAACTAATTAGCCCAAATACCCATAACTCAATCAAACATAAAACTTAAATAAAAAACATCATCCATCGCCCCATGCCCCATCGACCCTTCGTCCCTTCCCAAGCGACAACCAGTCAGCCACCGTCCACCAACAATGCCAATCACCCCACGTCCCCACCGCCGGCCGTCAGGCTGACCACCACCAAACTGTCTCCTGCTGCGCGGCCCTTGCCACCACCCACATGTGATTTTTCACCAATTCACCGCTCACTTTAAGGTAACATTCTAGTGTTTTTTCCCTATAAGAAATTAGGGATTTAGGATTAATGTTGTTCAATCTATAATATTTAAGTGTTATTTGTTATAAAAATCAATGGTTGTGTGGTTGAAATTAGGTATTTGAATTGTGTTATTTCTAAGTGCAGTTTATAACCTTATTACGTTATATAAAATTAGAGATTTAAAAGAGAAAAACAAGTTCTTATTGGTAATTTTTTTAGCAAAAAATTGCAAAAGTGAGATATTGGTTCTAATAATGATGATGATATCGGGTCAACAACTCGTTCGAGTTCATTCATTCGGGTTCAATTCCTCCGATCCAAATGGATTTGATTTGAGTGATCTTACTTCGGACCGCTTTATTAATATATATGTACGGTAAAAAATTACGTTACCCCCGAACTTTGTTTCTAGATCCGCCACTGTATCTAGCATCATGTATTTATTGGTATGTACAAGACCTGACATTGCCTATTGCTTTAGGAGGATGTAAGTTAGATTATGCGATATGTTAAAGATTTTGGGGACATGTATCTGGTATATGGAGAGAAGGATGGTGAAGTGTGTGATGTTATTGGGTATGTCATGTTGATTTTGCCAAAGGTCATGATCAAGGCATATCTATTGGTCTAGGGGTGCAACGTTTGTTAGAAAGTACGTTTGCAGCATGTAGTTGCCGTTTCAACCGCTAAAGCAGAGTATGTTGCTATAGCAAAAGCTGAAAAGTGGTATGTGGCTTAAAGGTCTGCATAGAGTTGTGTGATAACCATCTTGCACGTGTCAATATACAATGAAACATCAAAACAAATTAGTTTGAAGCTTTATTTTCAGCATTGTTTAAAGATCGTTGATTGGGAGAGGATTATTCTCAATATAGTTGGAGATTGTTAGAGCCGGTTATTAGAGAGAATTCTAAGTGTAAAAGGTTTAATTCTCCGGTTGGAGGGCAGTTAATAAAGCTTTCGGGTGCCATACCTGCAACCTAGACCATTAAAGAGATTTGTTCCTGTTTCAGGGATTCTCCTGATTGTTATATAGAAGTTCATAGATTCATTCTTGTTTTGTATTCTTTGATATATATTTAATTACATTTGTATGTTGATTGTGGCAAAATACTATACAGGCTAATCACCGTTTCAGAACAAAGTTGCAAAGGCGAATATATGGTCATGCAATAGATGCTGCTATTCGCCCCCTGAACGAGGAAAAAGCTGTCCAAGCTGCTGCAGATCTTCTCGGAGAACTCTTTGTATTCACTGTAATATTCCCTCAAAAAATCTTTCTTGAATGCATATGCATACATCCACACCCATCTGATTCAAGAATTGAAAACATTTCATAAATTACTACATTCTTGTTAATATTTTATCTACTCCCATTGGTTATCATTGGTAGGGCCCATGAATTTTTTCTGATAGATTCTCACGGTTGTAAAATAAAAAGTGTAAAAACTAGAAAAGGTTTCACATTTGGCACATTGAGTTATTTTTATAAAGTTCAGGAGTTATAGCATTCACCAAATTACTTTTTAAAAATAAAACTGTAACTTTTATATAAAATTTAACTTAAATGATTCAACTTATGCAGGTTGCAGGAACTGCTCTGATCTTAGAAGTCCAAAGGAGTTCAAAAGCAGAAGCTAGGAAGGAAGCACTTCGAAAACAAGAACTCGAGGTGGTTTTCATTTTCCCTTTTTAATATGATTAATATTCATTAAAGAATCATCACTTATGATTGTTGTAGGCTTTGAGACAGCGCGATGAAGATCTTGCTAGAGAAATCGAGATGCTCAAGTACAAAATTAGTGAAATAGAACACGCTGCAGTAGGACAAGGATTAGGCAGCTATTTGAATTTTAGAAAGCCTCTTTCATTCGAAGGCGGAAAAAGCAAAGGAATCTAATTACATCAACACTTCAACTAGTATACTATGTTTTTCAGGCTCTTGAACGTGAAGTATAATGGGTCGAGTGACAAGGTAACTCCAAGACTGTAGACATTTCTATCATATATCGAGTTCTAGCTTACGGTATTATTTTATTTTTTATAATATATGCAGGAATGTCATAGTTATGTGTTGTACGTCTATGATTTAACCATTATAAACTAACATGTGTAATTATACTTTTAAAAGATTATGCATCTTGGAGAACTTGAATGTGTTTTAACTTTTAAAAATAGTAGTTGAGAAGAGCTAATGCTAGGTTTAGGCCGCTTTACGTGTGTGTTTTCCCTGTGTTACATAGTACCTTATAGGAATTGCAGTCGATTGAACGATGGAGTTAACAAATACTTTAAAGAAGTAAAAGGGTTGTGACCAAGTTGAGCCAATGCAATCCTTGAATAGGACAAACACCTCATTTCCCTTGACAAAGGCCAAACCGAAGTGCCCCTCGTCTGAGTTCCCATGTGTTGAACCAGTTGTTTTGGTCGTTTCGATCAAAAATAGAAAGGTGGTTCTTGTGGTATTGCAAATGTGTCATCAAAACGTTAATTACACCCATTTCTCACGGTCACATGCGTGTAAGGGTTTCGCCCCCTTTATAGTTCCACACACTATAATTGATTATGAAATTAATAACCAAAATGTTAGGATATAATGTGTTCATTAATAGTTCAAGGGGGTAAAGTGTAAATGTCAATAGTTAAGGGATGTTAGTTGAATATTGTTAGTTTCGAAGGTTGTTAGTTACCGTTGAGATTGTAACCGATTGTAACGACTTACCAGTTAATAAAAGGAATCGATAGCTAATCGAAGGGGATTAGCCGATATTGTGTCACTTCTTCTTCCTAGTTTCTTAACCCTAACATTGGTATCAGAGCTGTTCGATTCTCATCGGAAGCTCTGTACTTGTTCTATCCAAATTGGCCATGACAACTCGCAATCAAGAGTTGGAGAAGACGATCAAGAGCACGAATTATCTCTGCTTCGATTGGAATCTGCTGCAGAGAAGAATCGTACAGAATTAGAGGGTCTTCGATCAGCTTCGGAGAAGCAAACCATGGAGATGTCGAACATGAAGGATCAACTCTCTACTGAGATGAATTCACTGAAATCTCAGATGAGTGAGGTGATTAAGTCACTACAATTGTTGAATGCGCATTCACCAGTAGGTCGTGAAGGTGAATCAACATCGAGAATGAACAATACTCGTGATGAAGAGGATACTAGACTCACCAAGAGTAATAATAGGTTTTCGAGAGTCGAATTTCCTAAATTCGATGGTTCGGAGGTTGAAAGTTGGATTCAAAGGTGCGAACACTTCTTTGCAATTGATGAAACTCCCGATCGATTGAAGGTTCGTTATGCTGCGGTGCATGTCGAAGGTCGAGCTGTGCAATGGCACAATAATTTTGTGAAGTCAAGAGGCGCAACTGTGACTGAGATTCCATGGAGCGAATACATGCGTTCCATTCAGGCACGATTTGCTTCCACGTTGGTGGAAGATGCTATGGGGGCATTGAAGGCCTTGAATCAAGCTGATGATCTTGAAGAATATTGTGATAAGTTCGACTTATTACTTAACAAGGTTAACATTCCTGAAGAATATGCAGTTAGCTTATTCATAGAAGGATTGAAACCTGATATCAAATGTTATGTGAAGTTGTTTAAGCCCAAATTGTTGAGAGAAGCACATTCATTAGCCAGATTACAAAATCAGGCCAATATTACTATAGCCACTCTCGACCATCAATCAAACCAACTCATAAACCATATTTTCCTTCACCTTTGGGAGCAAACGCTAAACTGCCTTTACTTCCATCTCCCCCTATCAAAGCTAACCCAATTAATTCAGTGAGAACCACAAAGAGGCTAACTAGTAAGGAGTTTGATGAGAAGCGTGCTAAGGGAGAATGTTTTTGGTGTTCGGAGAAGTTCACTCCGGGTCACAAGTGTACTACCACCAAGCAATTGTTCCTAATTGAAGTCTCGGATGAAGGTGTTGAAGAAAATGAAGATGGTTTTACACCAACTTTACCTGAGGATGCAAATGATGCCCAGGATCCCCGTATATCTCTTCATGCTATAACAGGTATACCTTCATTCTCCACTATGAAGATTGTGGGAGCATTGGGTACTAGACAATTGCAAATTCTAATTGATAGTGGCTCAACTCACAACTTTATAAACCATCAGTTGGCCATAAAATTGAAATGTCCATTACAATCTATCAATGACATGCCCGTTACCATTGCCAATGGTAACAAGTTGTCTTGCATGCAATTATGCAAGGACTTTCAATAGACTATGCAAGGACGGTGGTTTAGAGCTGACATGCTAGTAATTCCATTGAGCAATTATGATATTGTTCTGGGAATTCAGTGGCTACAAACTCTAAACGATATCACTTGGAACTTTAACACTTTTTCCATGAAATTTTGTGTTAACAATCAACCTTTTGAGCTAAAGGGTACTGTTAACACAGAAGTTAACATGTGTTCTATGGAAAAGTTGACCTCGTTAATGCAGTCAACTTCTCAAGTGATTCATGCACATTTGTTTAGCCTGCAGTCTGAGGCCGGTTTCCAACACAAACCTTTGATCACCAATACTCCATTCCAAAGTAACATGACCCACCTTTTGGAGGAGTTTATTGATGTTTTTGCTATGCCTACTGGATTACCACCTTCCAGAGATTGTGATCATCGTATAAGATTGAAGGATGAATCTATTCCTCTCAATTTAAAGCCTTACCGATATCCAAGTGCTCAAAAGACTGTTATTGAGCAAATGACTCACGAATTGCTTGATTCGGGTGTTATTCGTAATAGCACCAGCTCTTTTGCTGCACCTGTAGTACTGGTTAAAAAAAAGATGGTACATTTTGTATGTGTGTGGATTATAGAAGGCTGAATGAGGCTACTATTAAAGATAGTTTTCCCATACCATTAATTGAGGAGTTGTTTGATGAATTGGGTGGATCTTGTGTTTTTTCTAAATTGGATCTCAGGTCGGGTTACCACCAAATCCGCATGTATGAAGGTGATGTGCATAAAACCGCGTTCAAAACTCATCAAGGCCACTATGAGTTTTTGGTGTTACCATTTGGTCTCACCAATGCCCCTGCAAGATTCCAATCTCTCATGAATTCGATCTTTAAACCAGTTTTAAGGAAATCCACCTTGGTTTTCTTTGACGACATTCTGGTTTATAGTTCTTCATAGGAACAACATTTATTGGATGTTCGTGAAGTCCTCTCTCTTATGCGGTTGCATCACTTAAAGGCTAAACGATCAAAGTGTTCTTTCGGTGGAGATAGAGTGGAGTATTTAGGCCATATTATTACTGGTGAAGGGGTTTCAACTGACCCTTCTAAGATAGTAGCAATTCGTGAGTGGCCTACTCCAACCACAGTTAAGCAACTGCGGGGTTTTTTGGTCTTGCAGGTTACTATAGACGGTTTATCAAAGGATTTGGTTCCATAGCCAAACCTCTCACTGATTTGTTGAAGAAAGATGCTTTCTTGTAGAGTCCTTTTGCTCAAGCTGCATTTGAGGCCCTCAAAGATGCTTTATGTACCACACCAGTCTTAGCATTACCGGACTTCAGCAAGACATTTATTATTGAAACTGATGCTTCTTCGAAAGGCATGGGTGTTGTTCTTATGCAAGATGGCCACCCTATAGCCTTCATTAGCAAGGCCCTCTCTATTCGACAACAACCATTATCCGTATATGAGAAGGAGCTTCTAGCTATTCTTTTGGCAGTCAAGACTTGGCATCATTATTTGATCCTCAAACATTTCATTATTCGCACAGACCAACAAAGCCTTAAACATTTATTAAGCCAAAAGATCATCACCCCTTTGCAACAAACGTGGTTGTCCAAACTCTTAGGGTATGACTATGAAATTTCTTACAAAGTGGGCTCTGAAAATAAGGTAGCTGATGCATTATCCAGAGTTTTGGGTATGGCTTTATTTGAACTCACCTTGAGTTCTATTCAACCTACTCTTTTGAGTCGTATTCAACAATCTTGGCATGATGATCCGGCTTTATCTTTGTTGATTCAACAACTGCAAGATGGGCAATTCATTAAGAATATCCATTGGAATGGAAAACTATTGACTAGGAAAGGCAAACTACTAGTCGGTAGGGATCCTTCCTTGCAAGCTGACATTCTTCATTGGTGTCATGGGTCTTCGGTGGGTGGACATTTAGGATTCAAGGCCACTCTTCATCGACTCAAGGATATGTTCTATTGGAAGAAATGTACGAAAGATGTTGCTAGAATTGTTCGGGAATGCTCTATTTGTCAGCGAGCTAAATATGAAACTGTGGCTCAACCTGGGTTGTTATCTCCTTTACCTATTCCTAAGTCCATCTTCACTGACATTTTGATGGACTTCATCTCAGGTTTACCTAAAGTTCATGGTAAATCTGTCATTTGGGTCATTGTCGATAGATTTACAAAATATGCCCATTTCATTCCTTTATCCCACCCGTATACAGCTGCCACTCTGGCCCAATTATATTTGGATCAGATTTTTAAAATTCATGGTAATCCGGTTACTATTGTATCGGACAGAGATCCCATCTTTATGAGTCGTTTTTGGCAAGAGTTTATGCGCTTACAAGGGGTTGCATCGACTCCTTCTAGTGCTTATCATCCGGAATCTGATGGCCAAACGGAGGTATTGAATCGTTGCTTGGAAAGTTATCTTCGGTGTATGACCATGGATGTTCCTTCTAAATGGGTGGATTGGCTTTCTTTAGCTCAGTGGTGGTACAACACAACTTATCATTCGGCCATCAAAATGTCACCTTTTGAGGCCTTATTCGGTTACAAACCTCTTATTCATCTACCTTGCCTTCCGGATGATACTAATGTTGCAGCTGTGGCTGATCTTCATCGGGATCGTGAGAGCATGATCCGCTTCTTAAATCTCATTTGGCTACTGCTCGTAACCGCATGAAACAGTTTGCTAATAGCCATCGCTCTGATCGTGTTTTTGAGGTTGGTTCTTGGGTGTATGTCAAATTACAACCTTTTGTGCAGCATTCTTTAAAACCTCACCGCAATCCGAAGTTGGCAGCTCGTTTTTATGGACCTTTTCTTATTCTTGAACGCTTGGGCTCATCGGCTTATTGGTTGGATTTACCTCCCGATTCCATGATTCATCATACTTTTTATGTGTCCTTGTTGAAGGCTGCTCATGGTGTTCCCCCGACTATTTCGCCATTGCCCACTGCTCCACGGTTTCTCTATTATCCACGCGCTGTGCTTGATAAACGGGTGATCAAGAGGGGGTCTCGTTCCGCTGCTCAAGTTTTGGTTCATTGGGCTGATCTTTCCGTGATGGATGCTACGTGGGAATTTGTTGATGAATTTCGCCTTCGTTTTCCGGATTTTGATTTTTGAGGACAAAAATCTTTAAAGGAGGGGTATTGTTAGGATATAATGTGTTCATTAATAGTTCAAGGGGGTAAAGTGTAAATGTTAATAGTTAGGGGATGTTAGTTGAATATTGTTAGTTTCGAAGGTTGTTAGTTACCGTTGAGATTGTAACCGATTGTAACGACTTACCAGTTAATAAAAGGAATCGATAGCTAATCGAAGGGGATTAGCCGATATTGTGTCACTTCTTCTTCCTAGTTTCTTAACCCTAACACAAAAGAGGTTTGCTAACAACTCGTTCCATGTTTCATCTTCAAAGTGCTAACAACTCGCTCCATGTTTCATCTTCAAAGTATGTAATTAACTTTCCAATATATTTAAAAACAAAGGTGAAGAAGCAGGGATCTTGAGTGTCTTTGTGGTTTTGTCGCACACCTTTCTTATTTTGGCAAATTGCATCTCTCCAAATGCGTTTATAGAGATAAAAAGGGGAAATTGCACGTATTGTCCCATCCGTTTCATTTTCAGAGAGATAAAGTGCTCTCCCTTATCATCACCAGCACCGGCACCGCCACCGCAACCGCCTGCATCGTGATCGCCTTCAACGGAAGGCATTATTGCAGTGTGATCGCCTACACCAATGGCGGTTCTTGTGGTGGTCGCTCTGTTGTCAGCCGTACCAAAGGCGACGAGAAGTTTTTTAGGGTTTTATGTGGTGGCCAGCCGTAGCGGCCACGACCGCGAAGGCGACAGCGGCGGTTGTTATTGCGGTGGCTCTATTGCCGCTTCGCCTCCCCTCTGTGGTTGAGGTGGAGCATGCGGCGGTTTTCCATGGCTCAACCAGTTGTTGACATCGTCATTGTCGTCGGTGTTGTCGTTTTATGAAATCTCATGGTTCGTGGCTTGAAATCGGACTAGATGGTGATGGTTGTCGCTGTTGGGTTAGTAAAGGCTTTGGGCTTGGGCCCATGTTTAGCTCTCTTGTTAATTAAGTTGTTAACCTTAATTAGACTCTATATATATCCATGTCATCTATTGTAATCTTTTGTACTGAGCAAATAAATAAAACCCTAGTTGCAGCCCGTGGACGTAGGTCACACCGACCGAACCACGTTAAATCCTTGTGTCGTTTATTGTTCTGTTTCTTCTGCGTGATATTCGTTTATGTGTGTTTCGTGCGTTGGTTCCGTTGCGCCGCTTGATTCCTAACAAGTGGTATCAGAGCTTTGGCTCGTTGTACACACGAAACGCACTGAGTAGACGATTCGCAAAAGGTTTGAGACTGTGTTCGGGCGCATATTTTTTGGTGTTTGCGTTGACGAGAAAAAAGAAATCAAGTTTCTTTTTTCTTTGAGGTTTGCACGGAAACCAATAATCTAATTTGGTTTCTAGCTTTGAACGATATCTCAAGAATATTAGGATTGCGATTAAGAAAGAAAAGGAAAGTTCAAATCTTGTTTTTCTTTTTTCTCTTGAAGTTTGTGACATTTAATCAAAGAAAAAAATATAACGTTTCGCATTTTACATTTATTTATTTTTAAATGTAATATTACTCCTTATTCAATGCTTGTAATCTTAAGACTTGATCATATTAAAAATATTTTTTGTATAATTCTTGTTGATTATATGTTTGTGCAACGCTTAAATAATTACAAATGCGCATTTCAACGCAAAACCGAACAACTTTTCGGGACATATTTTTTTTTTCAGAAAATTATTTATAAGTTTTATTTTTATGATTCATATATTAAAATACTCATTCTTAATTATTAGTTATGGTACAAATTAATAGATAAAATAAGTTAAGGGTTTAATATTCAAAATTTATATTTTCCCTCCACTCATCTCCCCAACTACTTACATTAATGCCCAACCATAATTTTCATCTATAAATACTAATCCAAATCCCCTCTAATCACTTTCATCACTCTAAACTATCTCTAAATTCTCTCTAAACTCTCTCAATCCATCCAAGAACTCTATCTTTTTTTGCAAGAAATATTCAAGAACAACTTGTGAGTTTTATTTGTTTATTTATTATTTATACTTTCTTTCTTACTTTCTTCTTCATTTTCTTTACCACTCGGAATAACCTCTAGGACATAACCACTTAGTCACCAAGGTGACACAAGTATGGTAAACCCCCATTTTTGAGGTCCAAGTTGGAAATATTATACTTGATTGTTTCATACATGTTCTCTTGTTCTATTTTTAAACCTTTTACATACTAAATCAAGTCACCAACAACTTCAATGTTGGAAGGCTTGTGTTGAAGTTATATTTCTGAAACTTTAAGGCTTTTACACTCCATTCTTTCATCTTTACAAAACACTAAGTGATCTACAAATCAAGAAGTGGATGAAACCAAATCGAGCCTCCAACCAATGTTGAAAGGCTTGTGTTATGGTATGAAATGGTGATGTTGAACCTTGGTTCTACAACTAATTTATCCACCATACCCCACTTGAACACTTAGTCAAACTAGTTAATTTACTTTATTACTTTCATTAATATACTCATGACCATCCGAATCACCCTTATGTGGAGATTTTGTGCAATGATGACAATCTTGAGGTTTGTGGATATTTCTACCTCTAATACATGACTTATATGAATATAACACTTGAGGTTTGTGGATTACCCTACCTCTAATGCATGACTTATATTTATATCTACATAATACTTAGTCAAAACCAAACCATAATATCAATCAACCATGGTTGAATGTTATGTGTTAAGGTAGACATTATACTAATCTTATGATTCCTTATTTTGGACTTCCAATGAGTGACTAAAACTCATAAAGAACACGCATAATACATGGTGTCCAAATAAGTATCTAAGTAGTATATACTTTCATGTACTCTCATATTTGTGATTTTTGTATACTTTCCAATTGCTAAAATCTCAAACTTTGAATCCTAAACTTACACACTTTCATTTACCTTTTAGGGTGACTTTGGTGAATCATTTAAACTCAATCATCTATTCTTGTGGATTCTAATCGTCAAACCGTGAGTCATACTTCACCCATTTTGTTTTAACACTATTTGGGTTGCAACATGTACCAATTATCAAATACACTCAATCACACATTCAATCAAACTCATTCTAAAACTCAATTCATACAAACATGCTTACTTGTTATACTATTTGTGAATACATTCTAGAATATACATTATCTTGCAAGCAATCTAAACCTCCCTTAACATGTATAGCGCTATAGGACTAGCACATCCGCCCTATTATGATGGGTCTATGTTAAGTTATTCAATATTTACGGTCTTGGTCATTTTTAATGCTAAGATTACGCTAGTGGACACTTTGGTTTGATTATTGGCTTTTGCATGCTAGCAATGTATAAACTTTAGTATACTTTACTCATGTTGAATTGAGATTTATTCACTATTATGCTATGTATTCAAACTTGTATGCTCACCAACATAATCATATGTTGACCAATATTTTATACATGTTGTAGGAAATGCTTGAAGCTTTATCAAGAAATTCAATTAGGTGGACTTAGAAACACACCAAACCTATCATTTTGTCATGTTTATGTTAGACTTGTACTTCTCAAAATTATTGTATATTTATTTGAAACATTGTAATGTTATCTTGATTAATGGAAATGAAATTTAATCTTAATTTATTGTCACTTTAGTTCTATGATTTCTTTGAACAATCTATCACTTCTCGTGCCCCGATGTTTCCGTCATCGGTTGGGGTGTGACAAAAAAGGCCTTTGGTGTTCGTCCTACGTAACTTCAAAAGAAAAAAAAATAAAGTTCCTTTATTTTGTTTTTGTGGGTTCTGCGAAAAGCACTAAAAAAACATTTGTTATTTTTTTTTTGGGGTTTGCGACAACAAGCAGATTGTGATATTTTTTTTTTGATGATTTATGCATTACAAGTAATCAAGAACAACGAGCGAAGGTTGGTACAAAGTTAAACTCTTTAAAGTCGTCGATTAGGGTTTGGTAAAGAACTCTTAGATTCGTCGGGTAAAGGTTAGGGTTTTGTGTTTTCAAGTTTTTATTTTTTTGACGGATTATTATCAACTGTTTGGGGAACCGTGTTTTGTGAAATAAAAGTATTCCGGGTTTAGATTTGTCTACAAGGTTTATTGTAGGAGCAAATCGGTCAATTGACAGTGTTCAATAGAACAGCCGTCAAGTTCAGGCCCGTGCCATTGATGTGTCTGTTCACTGTTTCGATTAGCTTCTTGTTTGCTGTTTGAGATGGCTGAAGACGGGAAGGTTGTGATTGAGAAATTTAATGGTTCTGATTTTATTGGTGGAAAATGCAAATAGAAGCATTGTTATGTCAAAAGGACTTGGATATGGTACTAGAAGAAAAACCTGCGAAAATAGAACAAGCTGATTGGGAATCAAAGGACAAGAAGGCTCGTGCGGTTAATACATTGGCTTTGACGAAAAATGTTGCTTTTAACGTCATTAAGGAAACCACGGCTCGTGGTATGATGACTGCTTTGTCAAATATGTATGAGAAACCGTCTGCGGCTAATAAGGTGTTCTTGATTCGGTAGCTGGTGAACATAAGGATGAAAGAAGGAAGCTCAGTGATTGCTCATATTAACAATCTAAATTCAATCTTAACAAGACTTGTATCTGTTGGAATTAAGTTTGATGATGAAGTTCAGGCTCTACTGCTGTTGTCATCTCTGCCTGATAGTTGGTCTAGAACTGTGACTACAATTTCAAGTTCTGTGGGGACTAAGGGTTTCACTCTTAATGGTATTCGAGATCTAATTATGGGTGAAAAAGTCAGAAGAAGGAACTCGGGTGAATCATCTAATAGTGAACTACTAAATGTTGGCAGGGGTCGGGGTAATAACAGGAACAGTGGGAGTTGGGGAAGAAGTTCATCTAAACCTAGGAAGAATGTGAAGTGTTGGACCTGCAATGAGTTGGGACACGTTAAGAGTCAGTGTCCGAATAAGAAGGAATTGAACACTGCTGTTGGGGATGTTTATATTTATGATGCATTGATACTCAGTGTGGAAAACAGTGTGGGCTCTTGGGTCATGGATTCAGGGGCTTCGTTTCACGCCATGGACAACGGGGAAACGATGGTGAATCTGAAACATGGTGATTTTGGAAAGGTACGATTAGCCAATGACGAGATACTTGAGGTAACAGGCATGGGTGATATTGATCTGATTACTTCATTGGGTACTACATGGAACCTAAAGAATGTCAGGGTGATTCCGGGGCTGAAGAAGGAACTGATTTCGGTTGGTCAATTGGATGAACAAGGACTGGAAGTGAGGTTTGGTGGTGGTAAATGGAGGGTGATCAATGGTAATCTGGTTATTGCTCGTGGTATGAAGCGTGGGTCATTGTATATGGTTGAGATACCTGCTGATCGTTCCAGTTAAGCACGACAAAATCCGTTTCACTAAATCTGGTGCTAAGAGAGTTCATTTTGCAAACGTGAAGTCTGGAGCAGGGATGTTAGGTGAACGAGTTTGAAAGTCTAAACCATTCAGGGGATTCGGTGACAGTGGGAGCACAAGACGTGTTTCGGGTACAGTTACAAAGAATCGTTGGGTTTTAAAGATTACGACTGAAAAATTCTCTCCCGATGATTGTTTGCTGAATTTGGAGAGTGATGGTGATCCTCGGTGTATCTTTGAATCCGGTGGAATGTCCAAACCGGTTAAGACGGAGGATGAGTAGTTGGCGGGACTAGCCAAGACTGAGTTGGACTCGGGGGAGCTTCAACTGATCCTTCTGGTACTTGATGATGAGGGGTCGCTACAACTAGGAGGTGATAAACTCTTAGCTTGTTCTCAGGGAACTGGAGGCTTGGAAGACTTGTTTAAAGATTACTGAAGTTACTAGACGACTGGGTTGTTGTGTACTTGAATGGCGGGCTAGAATTTATCGCAAAGCCTTCAAATGGGAGATTGTTGGGTTAGTGAAGGCTTTGGGCTTGGGCCCATGTTTAGCTTTCTTGTTAATTAAATTGTTAACCCTAATTAGTCTCTATATATATCAATGTCATCTATTGTAATCTTTTGTAATGAGCAAATAAATAAAACCCTAGTTGCAGCCCGTGGACGTAGGTCACACCGATCGAATCACGTTAAATCCTTGTGTCGTTTATTGTTCTGTTTCTTCTGCGTGATATTCGTTTGTGCGTGTTTTGTGTGTTGGTTCCGCTGCGCCGCTTGATTCCTAACAGTCGCCGGTGTCGTCGTGGTGTTTTTGGGGTTTCCTCGCCAGATCTTGTTGCTCGGCCACCGATTGTACCGTGGTGATACGCCGTCGCATCTGACCGCCGGCTGATTGTGCTGGATTTTGCTTTAGGCTGCATGTGCACCTTTGTGAATAGATACGAGTTCTTTCTGATTTTGGGCGGGCTTTGCCTGGTGGTGTTGTGTCGCCATTGTTATCGATTGCCTTTGAGTTGACCGTCGGTGGTGTTCATGTGGTTGTTGGTGGTGGTGTTTCAAATCACCGTGTGTTCTGTGTGGAAGTTGTTGGTCGGTCATGACGGAAAAGACAACCCTCATGCTTTGTGGTTCTGTGAACGAGGTGCACATGTAGGTGATATAGTTTGATGATGATGACGATTGTTCATCTGAGATCTCTGTTTTTATGTTCGCTTTTGAGATTATGCTATGATGTTGCATTTGGAAACATGAACTAATGCTTGTTTCAAGTCAGTGATGATGAACTAATGGTGTTGTACATTTTGTATTTAGTAAAATGTCAGGCTATGATAATATTCAAAAGGTATCGGGTTGTTTTGGCATGGCTATTGTTTATGATTAGCGGGCATAACCGAAATCTTGTTCTGAGCCTCATTCAGCACACGCGCAACGCGCTGGTTGAAAAACACTAGTTTCCATTAATTTACAATTACGTTATTAGATTATACAATTCTGATTACATGAAGCCGTGTACCCTATCAAAACAATACATATTCATACATTGTATAATTTTAAAGGTAGAATAAACAGTATAATAAAGTTAAGTAAAATTATTAAAATTATACATTAGAAATGTAGCTTTTAATTTTTTAATAAATGACACCTTTTAAGATGAGTTTAAGATTATTTTCAGATAATGCATATCCTAACAAATAGGTTTAACCACGTGAGATTATAACGGGTATAACTGATACCCATGAACAATCCAGCATACATTCTAGAAACCTAAATATCTATCTATTTTAGATAGCATAACTTAAATAAATAATTTATAAGCTAGTCAAGTTTATAAGTGTATAAATACACCTCTAAATTTACAAGTTTGGTTTTATGGTTTCGGTTCGGTTTTTTTCGGTTTCTTTTACAAGCAAAACCGAAACCGAACCGAAAAAATCGGCTTTTAAAAATCATCAAACCAAACATCGGTTTCTTATTGGTTTCGGTTATTTCGGCTCGGTTGCGTTGGTTTTTTCAGTTGTAGTTCGGTTATTTTGGTTTTTTGCACACCCCTATACCAAATAAAGTCCACTTGCATGTTTTTATAATATAAAGGAGGAGGGGGTGTTCCTCTAAACTACCATGCACTATCATGTAATCCACTAATCACACACTGTCACATTACAAGTACCCTGAACTATCCTGAAACACCCAAAAGCTAGAAATGTTACCCTGAACTACCCTGAAACTTTTATTTTAATATTAAAGTAATTCAAAAGATAATTAACTTTTATTAAAATAATTCAAATCAACACCTCGGGATTTTTTGCTACTAGTTTTTTTTCCTTCGGGATCCATGACAATATATTATGATTGTGTTTGTGTTTGTGTTTGTATATGTGTATTTGTGTAGATTAATATTGTGTATGTGTGTAAGTATTTATAGTGTAAAATTTTTTTTCTTGGCCTCAACGGCTCGCCAACGGTAACATATACGGCTATAAAGCCGTTGAAGTCGGGTTGTATATCAGCTAGTGGAACCCGAGCCACTCTACTCGATGGCCTACCCGAGAGGGTGGCAACGGTGTTACCGCCCGGGTAGGTGTTACCCGAAGCCTCCTTCAGGCACCGCCCCCTCCTCCTAATATCTTTAAGTATGTCTTCATTTAATAAACACCTTATTTGACAGAGATTTTCCCAAATTTTAAATTCTATCATCAAGATTTCGATTTTCCCAAATTTTAAATTCTATCATCAAGATTTCACTCCACTTGATCACATTTTTAAGTGTTGTTTATTATATAAGCACATGTATGATAGAATAAAAATACACCATATCTTGTATTATATTATCATCATATTGACATAAAGAATAGAGTATGAAGCTCGTAAAGTATTTAAGATTAACTCGCTAAGAGTTTGTGTCAAGCAAGTTTAAACAAACTCGATAGTTGAAAAACGAGCTCTAGTCCTAACTTCACATATCAAGTTTCACTATACTAAAGAGTAAACAAACTATTTTATGTAATTTTATTTAATTAATTAAATATGTATTTACATTAGATAATACTATTATTTACAAATTTGATCACAATAATTAAAGCATATCTATTATATATATATACACACACACACATATATATACATATATATACACATATATATACATATATATATGTATATATATAACATTTTACTTCTAAATATATTTAAAGACAATATATATACATATCACAAGGTTAAACATTTACAACAAACGAGCGGAAGCCAAGTCAAGCTTGAATTTAAATTATAGATCACAAGGTTAAACTTTTACAACAAACGAGCGGAACCCAAGTCAAGCTTGAATTTAAAAACAACTCATTAATTAAAATCAAGCTTTAGATATGGATCTCTAAACCACCTAAGCTGCAACTTTTTAAAATTAAACGATCCAAGCTTAAATTAAGACGAGATCATATTCGGTTCAGCTTGTTTCGCTTGATTCTGCTTATATGTTACTTCATTCCGTTCATAATCGTTATTGTGAGTGAAATTAAGTGTGAATTAATCGTAAATCTTTGATAATTATGTTACTGGGACTGTTATCAGTAACAAAAGTGAAAATTAAAAATGTTACCAGACAAATTAATAAACAAACAAACAAACAAACAAACCCAGTATATCCCACTCAAGAGCAGGGTTTGGGAGGGGTAAGTGGTGGCAAGTCTTTCCTCTATCCAGATAGGTAGAGAGACCGCTTCCAAAGAGACCCCTGGCTCGATACAAAAGCTATAACGCTAGCGAGTCAACATATAATCAAACGTACGATATATGATATATGGTATATGGTACAACACACATCATACAACAAACATTAAATATCACCAAAGGAAGTATAAAATGAACAAGCATGCATCAGGAAAGCAGCATGTTTCCCCTAAAAAGGTCCAGGCGTACTACATACACATTAGGCCCCGTAACAAGCAAACAAAGTCCTGTCGTCTCCACTCACTCCTATCCTCGATCATGTGCTCAGAGAGGTGCAAGTGTACCATATCTCGCCTAATTCTCTCTTCCCAAGTCAACCTAGGTCGTTCTCTACTCTTCCTACCCTCTATGATGATGTTCTCCACTGCTCTGACCGGTGCTGCCATTGGTCTCCTCTTGACATTCCATACCATCTTAATCTTCCCTCTCTTATTTTATCTGCAATAGAAGCCACTTCTAACTTCTGTCGAAACACTTCGTTTCTTATCCGATCCAGTCTTGTATGGCCACACATCCACCTTAGCATTCACATTTCCGCAACCTCTATTTGTTTCTCGTGCGATTTCTTTATGGCCCAGCAATCTGTTCCATATAGCATAGCTGGGCGTACCGCCACTCTGTATAGTTTTCCCTTAAGTTTTGCTGGAAACCTCTTATCACATTGGATCCCTGATGCTGCTCTCCACTTGCACCATCCTGCTTGGACACGGTGAGCTACATCGCTGTGCATCTCTCCGTCCTCCTGCAGGTACGAGCCCAGGTATTTAAACCTAGATGTCCGTGGGACCGGCATGCCCTGGATACTGATTTGGGTTTCCTCGTCGTCGTCGCCACCAAAGTTACAATGCATGTATTCCGTCTTAGAGCGACTTATCGTTAATCCTCTGCTCTCTAGCGCTGCTCTCCACTGCTCTAGCTTGTCGTTAAGCATCATTTTAGATTCTGATATTAAGACAATATCATCCGCGAAGAGCATGCACCACGGGACTGACTGTTGTATTGACTTAGTCATCTCATCCAACACTAGTGCGAAGAGAAATGGGCTCAATACCGATCCTTGGTGGAGTCCCACTTCCACTGAGAATGAGTCTGTGTCTCCTACCGGTGCTCGCACACATGTTTTTGCCCCGTCATACATATCCTTAATTAATTTGATATACCTCTCTGGTATCCCTCTATGTCGTAGACTTTCCCAAATTAGTTGTCTCGGTACACTGTCATAGGCCTTTTCTAGGTCGATGAATACCATATGGAGGTCCCTTTTCTTTTCTCTATATTTCTCCATTATCCGTCTTATGACGTGTATGGCTTCTGTTGTAGAGCGTCCTGGCATAAATCCAAATTGGTTTATTGCTATCTGGGTTTCCCGTCTAATTCTCGTGTCAATAACTCTTTCCCATAGTTTCATCGTGTGACTCAGTAGCTTTATTCCCCTGTAGTTTTCACATCCTTGGATATCTCCTTTTTTCTTATATATGGAGACTATGACACTGGTTCTCCAGACAAACTAATAGTATAAATTATTGTTGATGAATACGTAATAATTTAAATTATTAAAATCTAATTTTACATAAAATAATCATTTGAAACATTCATGATATTACAATAACTAACCTTTGATGGTAAATAGGTAAGTCGATTTGGAACACTCATGATATTACCTATCAACTTTTTAACGTTTTAAATTATTGTGAATAAGCCATATTGTTTATATATTCATTTAATTAATAATTATAATAATAATTGTTATTAACTAAATTTTTATTATTTAATTTATTTGATTCAAAGAAATTTGGAATATTATATGGTATGAAATCCAAACTTTATCGAATTCAATTAGAAACTGATATCGTATTTAGCTTTATAAAATAAAATGTTAACGCTTATTATTTTCATTAAATATAGAAGATACACAATTCAGTTTTATGATAAACCTGTCTTTTTCTAAAAAAAGTAAATAAAAACATGTATGAATAAAATCAGTCTATTCTATACTTTCAAACTAATAGGTGACTTGTAATGTCATTTTGAACTTGCTCTAGCTACTTGGCTAACTGCTTACTTTAAAGGAAACCTAAATTTGAAAGAAAAATCAACAACTTGCTTAATGATCAAACAATTTTTTATGAGCACTCTTAATATTAAAAAGTCTAGTAAAAGTTTATTTAAATTTATTTCTAGAGTACAAATAAATTTAAACTATTGGATATTAGAAAGAAAAATTATTATTACAATTAATATAAAATTTTATGATTATGATTATCATTATAATAGACAAAAAAAGCAAGCAAAAAAAAAAACAAAAACAAAAACAAAAACCAAAAAGGTCTGAGTTGTATTTATCTTAGACTTGAGAGAGAAAATATAACAAGTAAAAATAACTTAAAATAAGGTATACATCTTAATTGAGTCTATAACCAGTTGCCAACACCTGAATCCATATTATCCCTCTGATGCCCATTTCTGACTCGAAATATTTTCCGAAATTTCCCCCTTTCATTTTATTCAAATTTCAGTTATAATACGCGACTATGGTACAGTCATGATGAAGCTGTAAGTATGTTGTAATTTGTAAGCATTTGAATGCACATTCATATCAGTTTGAACTCATCAATCAAAAACTGATCAGAACACACTAGAACAAAAAACGCAGTTATGTTCCTCCTAATATAATCATGTTTTAGAAAGAAAAAAACGATTATATAACACTTAGCAGGCTCTATAATGTAATAGGATCCGGTTTTAAGATCATGATCGTGCGTATACAACAGGGAAAAGATAAAAACTACAAGGGCACCAACAATATCACAAGTAAAAGCCTGATACATTGTTTTACAACATACGGATGACTCCTTATTTGAAAGAGAAGTTACAGAAAACAAGTCGTTAACCGCCATTTGTATAGTCTTTAAACCGAAGACCATGCATTGGCATCGACCCAATTGAACGCAATTGGTGCCAAGAAAGCATCAGGGATTCCGAAGAAGACACCAAAGAGAGTGCATGTGGTCTTAGTTCACTGCACAGTTTCAGAACCTCTTTCCTAACCACTGCAGCATTGTCGGTTGATAAGTAGCCGTATCGAAGAAACGATGCGTCTTCTTCCAGCACAATTGTGGTGTACATTGATCTCATTAAAGCTAATACACTCTGCAATAATATTCATAAATTTTGACATTTATTTTTCCCTAAAAGATGAACTTTAAATGAGTAAATTACACGGATGGTCCTGTGATAAGTCCGTATTACGGGTTTTGGAACTCAGTAGTGACATGGTTGGTACTTTTTAATAACTGATGTTAAAACATCCGCCCGACAGGGACCATTCGTGTACTTTACACTTTAAACATAAAGGATACAGAAGGTTTACCTTCAAAGGACCTGCTGGTACGGTTGCTTCAACATCAAGGTATGTTTGCAAAACTAAACGGTCTGAGAAGGCTCTTCCCAAATCCTCAGCAGTTTGATAGGCCTGACGGTACAAAAAATCAAAAACAGGATCAGCACAGATAACTTCTATACAAAAACTGAACATCATTAACAAAAATTTAGTAACGATCATTCACCACTGTGAATATATGCTCTTTGCTTTCTCCCTGAGCTTGGCGTTGTGAGACTTCTGTAACAAAACGATGCAATAGATCTCTCTCTCGAAGGCAGAAGATGTCCGTCTGTAACCAAAAAAAAACATTTTTAAATCTTCCAAAACAGGCATTAATAATAATAAAAAATATATGCATCCGCTGGTTAGCATGGTATTGGTGGGCCCCGTGAGATGGTGACGGGTACTCACGATTATCAAGAGACATAACTAATAAATAAAAAATCAAAAGTATACAAAATTATTTTTGACTGTTACCTGAAATTGAGTAGTTCTAAGGGTAGAGCTTGTGAGATGAGTAGGGATAACCGGGGCAGGTTTTATTTAAGTGTTCTAGTCCCAAACCTCTAATCGGTTTGTTCCTTTTCTTGGCTGCCAAAACTCAGCCAGGATTGCCTTACTAATCTGAGTTCACATATGTAAACTATGGTTAATTAATCCTTGAAGTTGTCAAAGATAATTAAAAAAATACATTTTAATAGCAGTTTTCAACTATATCACCTGTTGCATCAAAACATTGTTGTCACCTTCAAAAGTCAATTGCACGTCATACTCGCTTTTCAAATGACCAACATGATTTTCAGTCTTTAGACCTTGCCCGCCACAAGCTTCTCGGCATTCCTGCCACAAACTCAGCAAACCACAAGTCAGGAAATTATAAAAAAATTTAAAGATCCGTAATTAATATTTTTATGAGGAATTACTACCTGAAGAGTTCGCATGCAATGCCAGGTTAAAACAGCCTTGAGCGCACTAGATACGACATGGACAGTTTTTATTGATTCTGGCGTCCTCTTCACATATATCATTTTCAAATAGTTGGAAGCGAAACTCAGAGCATATCTGCCAAACAAGAAATACAAGGTCAATATCATAGTGGTGTCAATCTTGTTGGAAGGTTGAATCGTTGAACCCAAGCACAACACATATAGTTATTCACGTCAAAGCCATCAACCTAACCCAGACACACTTAAAAATCATGCAACCCGAAGAAGACCTTTGACGTGGTGGTGATCAATTTTAAGCGTAACATGCTTTGGGTCGTTGTATGAATGGCCACCCCTACAGCCCTACTTACCAAGTGTTCTGGATAAACTCCTCCCCCCCCCCCCCCCCCCCCCTTCCCCCCCCCCCCCCCCCCCCCCCAAAAAAAAAAAGGAAAAAAAAAACTTTCAAAGAAAATAAACATATTTCATGAGTATTTTTATCAGAAAACATATTTATTTGGTACTTACGTCTTTGCAAGAAGAGGTAGCAATCGCCTTTGATGGCTGGGATAATCAAGGAGAAGAACTTCGGGTTCATTTGGTCTAATTGAAAAGGCCCGCCTTGATAAAGAATACCTTATTGCAATAGCTAAACCAATCTGAATGGAATAAACAGCAGAAATAATGATAATAATTAAAATCAATGTAAACTTAATAAACACATGACAAATGTATAGATTTTAGTACCTTTGCTGTGTTCATTGCGCTTGCAGCAATCGTTACACGACCAGATGTCAGAGGGGCCAAGAAGGCTGCAAATCTCTGTAATCAAGTATCAAACATGAATATAAGTAAAATACCTTCTTTTGTTTAGTTTTCCAAGTGAATAGATATCAAGTTCAGTATAAATGCACTAACCTGATCTGGGTCTTTTATTGCACTCAGATACTGCCGTCGGGTGACACGTCAGCAACCGAATTCAACAGATTCTCTCTAGGTATCCGAACATTGTCAAACCTGAAACACATGTAGACCGAGGTTAATTCTAAGCCTGGAAAATTGGTGGGTCGGTTTGAGTTGGGTATCAAAACAGGTAGATTAACTTTGTGTGGATGTCTGAAAAATAATATATATGCACTATAAATGAGTCATTCATACCAGATTCGACCATTATCAACGCCATTCAAGCCAATTTTATGACCACAATCAGCGATACGAATATTTGGACATATATTTCCATTTTGGTCCCTGATCTGGACTATGAAAGCATGCACTCCTTGATTTACTCCATTAATTTCAAGTTGTGAGAACACAACTGTATGTGTAGCATGCTGGGAACATAAAACAGAATTATGAACGCCAAAAGAATTATAATATTAAATATTATATTATCTGAATAAATGGAAGTTGGAATTATGTCTTACATTAGCTGCACCTCCAATCCAATACTTCTGAGCAGATTCACAAGGAGTTTTGATGATAAATTCACCAGTGCTTGCATCATATCTAGTGATTGTTTCAATGCCTCTGACCTGAAAATTAACTCAAGAAGCAACATTCATTAGAAAACCATAACTTTAAAAAACTGATTGACCTAAACTGAAAATTAGAAAACCTTTACATACATTGCTCCCATGTCCTAACTCAGTCATTGCAAAGCAACCTTGACTTCATAAGTCTCGGTTGGCTTGAACCATTTATCATGATGACGTTTAGTGCCCATGAAACGGATCGCACCACCCCTGAAGTTATGATAAATGGTTAAGTACATTTAACATTAATAGCTACTAGCATTCAGATGTTAACGAATAGTTATGATGATCAAGATTAACTTTTGCGAAAAGGAATTTCAGAATATATAAGTGAGTTCCCTTTGACAAAAAATTTAGTTTTTCTTGAATTAGGGGTGGCAACTCCTGACAAGACCCAAAACATGTCATGAAAATAATCAGGTTTTGGGTCAGGTTGATTTGTTTAACCCGTTTAACAAAATACACAGTTTTCGGGTAGCCTTGAGTCAACCCTCTTAATATCAAAAAATGATAATAATCATGATAATAAATATACTCTATAAGCCCAACCATTTTACTACCTGTTTTACCCATTTATTACAACTAGCATTCAACCTACCAACCAGTTTATGATCCGGTTTAACCCGTTTACAATAAGCCAACCCATTTGACTAGTTTAGACAAATGGGTTACACCGATCATGTTCGATTACACGATTTTAAGTGCGACAATGTTAGAGTTGACCTCTTTGGCACTAATAAATAGGTCGTGTTTGGATTCATAATTCAACCCATTCAAAGATTAATCAATACACCCAACAAACATAATTGTCACCCCTAACTTAAATACAACACATCAAGTTACCTTATGAGAACTATCAAGGCGTTCTAATCCTGTATGAACATTCTATCAATTCACTTATAATATACAAACACATCAACAGATTTGATAATCTGATTAAGCATCAACCATAGAATTTAATCCCAATTTTGTAAACAATTTAACTACTTTCAAACAAAATTCAAGAAATCACAAGGGTTTTAGCCATACCACAAGAAGAAATGAACCCCAAGCTTGATCCCAAGAGAATGATCATAAACACTAACAGATTCAGCAAGAGCAAATCTCCACAAATCCCCTTCATACCCCTTCTTCTCAAACCACCCATCAAACGCCCCTTGTTCCCTCAAGTAATCAATTCTCCTCATCGTCATCTCCTCTGCTGCTCCATCGACTGATTATAATCAGGCGCAATGAACACCTTCCCCCCTCTTTCCCTAGGCAGAACAGATTACTCTGCATCATCAAATTGAACACGTAGTCTATATCCTCGATGTTCTGACCGTCTAACAGCTTACGAAGTGATTTTGTGTCGAAATCGGACGGTGGTTCGGAGAGCTCCGGTGGGGTGTAGCTGACGCATGGGGCGGTGTGGAGGAGATCGGTGGCGGTGGTCTGGTTGTGGAGATGACGGGTGAGAACTTGAGTTCTGAAATTCACTCGATCCATTGAAGAAGATGAAGATGAAGATGATGAAGATGAAGATGATGAAGATGAAGATGATGAAGATGAAGATGATGATGATGATGAAGATGAAGATGGTGATGATTGATTTGAGATAATTAGTAGTTATATCATGGGGTGGTTTGTGTAATGAAGACGAATAGTGGGTAGTTGCGTATGGGCGTCACAGAGATGATAGGGGTTGAAAATGGGCACTCATGATATATATATAATATAGGAGATTATTATTTTGACGGATTGATAAATATAAGTTATTTATTATTATTGCACTTTTGACTCTACCCATGTAGCGTGGTTTGGAGAACTTTATTCTAATCTGGTGTGTTTCGTCTTTGATGAGAACGTGTGGGTTTCGGTGTCTTGGGTAGGAGGCAGGCTTATAATCACAGGTCAGCGTGACCGGTAAAGACATCTATATAATGCATATTAGAAACATAAGATAGTAATTTCTTTCAAAATAAAGATACATATATAAAATTTTAAGCATAAAGTATAACTGTTTTATATAATAACTAGTTTAGTATCCGTGTGTTACACGGTTGGTTAAAACAATAACACGTTATTAGATGACTGATGAAACTGGAATTATTCACAAAAACCAAGTGGTCAAAACATTATCAGCTACTCCTACTTGTATTTCATGAAAGAAAAAGAACAAAAAAATACTGAATGGTCTTGATGAAGGCTTGATCTAGTTAAGATGATTTTGCTAGCTCATAATAGAATAAAAACTCATAAGATCTTTATGTGTAAGGGTAAGCAATATTTTTTTTTAAAATGATTAAAATAGACTTTATAAATGATAATTGCAATTTGTTGTGAAGATGCTAGTGATGATCAATTGATGCACATGCATGGGAATGGTTCTTCCAAGAGTTAAGTAAATGATATTTGGGCCAAAGACGTGAATTAATTACATAATCACATAAAGTTTACAAAATAAGGTTAGATGTCTTCAATAAATGTTAATTGATACAATATTATAATATTATAAGAATCCGTTACCTTGTTTCCAAGACAACAAAAGAGTAATTTGTGAAAATTAAGCTCATAAATTATCAATAATTTGCTAAAGAAGTGTATACATTCTCACCTTTGAGGAGTGACCTTCTTTAAGAACACCATGCCTGCACAAAACTTAGAAAAATAATGCTCAAATAATAATTTCATTTTTGGTCCATTTAATTAACTTTTTCTTAATTATTGTATTATTAATACACATTATTAATATATTATTTAATAATATGATATTATTTAATTCACTTCGTTAAATTTTTATATATATATATATAATATAAATTGATATTTAAATTTATAGTTACTAATTATATTTTTATAACAAAATACTTTTTAAATTAAGTATTATTTTATTTAAATATTCAAGTATATAACTTATATATATCTTCATATTTGTAATAACTATAATACTAATATTTGTCTACGAACATATTGTGAGTTTAATAATTCTAATATATATCTATATATTTTATAATAAAAGTGAAAGCAGGATATAATGATAATTTTACATATGGATTAAGACACTCATATGAAAATTCGTGCTTAAATTTTGAAAAATTAATCATTTTATTCCATTTATGTCCTTACAATAAAGTACAACATATGATACTTATAATACAAATGCTAAAGCATATACAATGACCAAACAAAACTGCCGTTTACTTTCAATGCCGTTCATGCGTTGTAATTGAGCACTAATTCATCTTCCTCTTTCTTTTGCTGGTTGTTAACAGCTCAATAACAATCAAGATGATAATTAATTGAGCACTAATTAATTTCTCCATTAACTTTCACCAGTCTATGCAATCACTATCGAAAACTGCCTCCGATAATCATTAAACTCTAATATACATTCATAAAACGAACCCCCCCAAAATCTAGGTAATAAGTATTTCCGACCACAAATATCACCCACGCTTTCATTAATTTTATTGGGATAATATAGTTGTCTTAAAGACTTTGTTATATAATTAATTGTTCTCTTTCATTCAATTTTTAATAATTATATTTTGATTTTTTAATTTACGTTATAACGCACCGAGCAGATTCTGACTAAAATCGAATTTTTAAAAATTGCGCAATAGACGTACCGCATCAACGTGCGGACATTTTCCACTAGTGTAATTTTAAATTTGTATTTTTAATGGTATAGCGCGATGTTAAGGTGGATCCTTTTGTTCAAGAAGTGGAGAGTTCAAATACAATAATATATTATAAATGATTATACAAGTAGATCAAAACACCGTTTAATTTATAATACTATATAAAACATTTCTGTAGCCTCCATTGTAATTTCACAAATTTTTTAAGACGTTCGTTACATCTTTCAAAACATAAGATATAAGATACAAGTGTTCTATCTAATACTTTTTATTTTGCACTCATTTAATGAACTCGTCCTAATTAATATATTATTTAATTCACTACATTAACTATAAATTAATACATTGGTTATTTTAATGAGTAAATTATATTTTTTTCGTTCGTTAGATATATACAAATTTAGGTATTATTTTTAAACTAAGAAAATTATAAGAATTATCCTTTACGTTTAATAAAGCTTACACGTGTCATCCTTTTCACACACAGACAATAAAATTTCCTTTAAATCTAGTCATGTGTTACGTGCACGAGGGCCATATTGTCATTTAACCTTATTAACCTATAGAAATTCTTATTAAATGAACAAACTGAAAAAAAGGGTCCTAATGGGGACACCGCTGGGGTTTTTGGTGGTAGGCCGGTTCAAACGGTCACGGTTAGGCCTTGCGGTCACATTTTGGCACCTAACCATGACCGCAAGGGCTTGCTGTCACGGTTTATGTTTGGCTTACCCGTGACCTCGTGACAACAAAACAACAAAATGGCCTGATAAAGTTGAAAAGCGGTCACCAAACCGTCACGGTTTGGCCTAACCGTGACCTCTAGGGTACGAGGTCTCAGTTTAAGGTACGAGGTAGACGTGATTTTTACAGAAGGGCCGGGAATCGTGCCACGAACCGTCACGTTGAGGCCAAACCGTGACGGTTTGTGCACCAGATTTTCACCTTAAATACCTTTCCTCTTTCAACACTCCACATCTCATTCGAATTTTTTCATCTCCACATCTCATTCGAATTTTTTCGTTTGAGCTTTCATTCATCCAACACTCGAGATTTTTCAGCCTTCTTCATTCCAAAAACACGTTAATTCGAAAACAATGTCGGGTTCGGGAGTTCATTATCAAAAGCCGAAGCTTCCAGATTTGAATGAGGTGCCACATATGAAGATTCGAACCAGGTTGAACTAGTATATTTTTATTATAACTTATTATTTGAAATATCTAACCATTATCTTTTTAGGAATATTACGTATACGGGAGTCACCCTCCGTGGGGGGAGGAGGAAACCAACCCGTCGAACACATTTGCTCAAGAGGCGTACAACTCTTTATTTGGACCGACAGGTTACGGTGAAGGGTACAGATATCCCCCTTGCAATTCTTACGGGCATGCCCCGAACACGTACCACTCACAAACAGAGCTGGATTACGGACATCCCCCGTACCAGTCAAAACTAGAAATTACACATGTGTCGGATACTTTTAATGGGAATGACACAGATGAGAGTGACGGTTCGGTTCACCTCAAAGAAAACCATGGGGACACCGTGGAGCATGATGAGGATGAGGATCGGAAAAGAAAGGCTACGGTTTCTTATAAACCAATAAAGTACGAAAAGTTTTTATTATTTTGTTTATTTTATTTTTATTTGTTTTATATATTGTTTTTTATGTCTAGTTTTATCATTTTTTTAGTATTTTGATTCTCGTGAGGACTTGGAGAGCTGGGCTAAAATGAGAGGACGCGAGCATGGGTGCGTCATTGTGGTGGGTCGGTCACGAAAAAAGGATGTGGAACCATTATGCAATCGTAGTGGTGAACCTAAATTCATTGGCACAAGTAGACGTACTGGGAGCATAAATAAAGGATGTTCCTTTAAACTCGTAGGGAAGTACGTAGGAAAGAGTGACAGTTGGATGTTAGAGGTGAGAAAACGAGACGCATAACCACGATCCTGTTGTATACGAGGAGGGCCACGCGCATCTTAGGAAGATGACTGCCGAAGAAATTGATCTGTCGAGAAGTTACACAGGCAGCATGTGCGGCCACGACATATCCATTCAGCCGTAAGGGAGCACTTTCCCCACAGCGTCTGTGTTGTTCAAGACATATACAATCTGACGTCGAAGTTTAGGGCTGAGGGGAGAAAAGGCATGACACCAATGCAGGAACTTGAAAACCTGCTACAATCTAAAGAGTTCGTGTATGAAACACGAACGAATGCAACTACTAAGGCCGTGGAAGATGTTTTCTTTTGTCATCCTACTTCGTATAAAATGTGGCGCGCATTCCCGCACGTGATGTTGATAGACACGACGTACAATACCAATATGTACAACATTCCGTTTGTTCAGGTTATTGGCGTTACGTCAACGTCGAAGTCGTTTTGTATTGCGCATGCATTTATATCGAGGGAACGGCAGAACAACTTCACATGGGTACTGGAGCAGATCAGAGATATGCTCGATGGGTGTGTGGAGCCCGCGTTATTGTCACAGACAGGGACCTGGCCCTATTGAGCGCGTGTGACACAGTGTTCCTGAGTGCTACTAAAAACCTATGCAGGTGGCACGTTAGGGAGAATATCAAAAGACGATGGAATAGGGATATTCAAAACCGGCATGTGGAAGGATTTTTCATACTGGTGGAAGACCTTTTGTTCGTCTCCCACAGAGGCATTGTACGATTACAATTGCAGGAAGATGGAAGAAAAGTTAAATGGAGATGGTAAACGTGGTAAGAATTTCATAGTTATTTTTACTCTAATAATTTATTTGTTCATTTATAAAATTTGTTATTTCTTTTAAAGGTATGAGAATATATTTGGAATAATTGGTTGGTGTCGTACAAAGAGAAAATTATTACTTGTTGGATGTACGACCGCCTTAACTTTGGTGAATTTACAACTAATAGGGTTGAGGACCAACATGCCAACTTCAAGAGTTACCTCACAGGGACCAATAATACGTTGCACACACTTGTCGGATATGTTTGTGACCTCGTGCGCGGCCAGGAGATTGAAATTTGTAAAAACATTCGAGGTGTCCCGTGTGAAAATTAAAAAAGACCATCGACTGTCATTGTTTTCAAAGTTGCATTATAAAGTATCCATTTTTGCCTTAGCCTCCTTGAATCAGAGTTGACGAAAATGGAAATGATTCAGGAGTCTGGGGGTTCATGTGGACACCAGTTGTTCACGTCCATGGGCTTGCCATGTGCTTGTCGTTTGGAGATATACATCCGAGAAGGTTATATTTTTCTTAATATATTTTTTACTGTTGTCACACGATTGCATATTTTTCACTAATAATTTAACCTTTAAATCCAGTCACAAGTATTCCACTCGATGTGGTAGATCCACACTGGAGGAAGCTTGATTTCAAGCCAGCATACGTCGCGCCACCTGAACCCTACTACGATATGAAATTTGATGACTTGAAACAAAAGGTTATGTCGTCTCCCAATCCTCAAGTAAAGAAAAAATTGTTTAAGAAAGTATTTGACTCTTTGTTTAAGAGCAAGTCAAATCTTAAAGAACCTGGGGTGCGTCATGACCGACGTGGTCGTCCAAATATTAAGGAGCAACAAAGAAGAGCGGACTCTAATACATCACGGTATGAGGCTGCTAGACACAGCTCCTATATTTCCTCACAACAAACTATGCCTGACCCGGCGAGGCATAGCTCATATACCCCTCAGTTTAAAATGCCCAACGACCGTTCTAATCAGGCAAAGGCTGCTTCAAATGTACCGATTACGGGAGCTGCCCTAGGGTTTCCTTTAATATTGAAACCAAAGGACGTGATAAAAGTTATGAAGTTTAAGGATTAACTGCCCCAATGGATTCACCGGTACGTTTCGACTATAAAAGATGTGCGGCCTGATGGTAACTGTGGTTTTCGGGAGATCGCGGTGGCTTTAGGGAAAAAACAAAATGAATGGGAATGGGTTAGGCGTCAAATGTTGTCGGAGATGGACAGAAACATGTGGTATTGGCGGAGCAATTTGAACCGCGAGATGCCTGGCTATTATGATTCTGTTCGTAATAGCTTAAATTGGTTTGACACGACTCAACCCGCACCCGATACCCATTGGCTAACTTTTCCGGCCCATGGACTCGTAATTGCGGAAACATTCACTTGTATTGTGCATCTTATTTCTTCATTTGGCAGCCAGACATGGTTCCCGCTGAGAACAGCCCAGAGCCATTATTCACCTATCCAGTTGTCGCACTTGCTCATGTTAACCAATGTCACTTTATTTGCATACAATTGGAAGGGATTACCCAATGCCTAGTGTGAGCTATCATTGGCCGAGATTTGCATATCAACAAGCACTAGAATGGCAAAATATGTATGAGGATCGTATAAATAATTACGTTAGAATAACGGATCGTCATAGAGGCACCAATGCCTCTTGTAAGTTATCGTTTTCCGATACTTTATCATATTAATGAAGATCCCTTTATTTGATGATGATGGTAATGATGATGATGATGATAAAAATAATAGTACAAATAATAATAATACTAATAGTAGTAGTAATAATAATAATAATAATAATAGTAATAATAGAAATAATAATAATAATGATAATAATAATAATAATAATAATAGAAATAATAATAATAATAATAATAATAATAGTAATAATAGAAATAATAATAATAATAGAAGAAATAATAATAGTAATAATTTTAAAGTTAATAATAATAACAATAATAATAATAATAATAATAATAATATTATAATATTATAATAATAGTAATAATAATAAAACACTAAATCAAATAGGAGGATAAACTGTCACGGTTTGACCAAACCGTGACGTTTAGGGTTTGGCAACGGTCACGGTTAGGTCTAACCGTGACCTCTTTTCGGGCGCATGGCACTTGTTCGGGCGCATGGCACTTGTAAAAGGTCACGGTTAGGGTTAGGGCAAAAGGTCACGGTTAGGGCAAACCGTGACCGTTGCCTAATTTTTTAATATTTTACTAATTAAATAATTTTATAAAAAATACCTCCTTGAACCGGTGGTAGTGGGTTTCGAGCCCACACCACTCCCCTGTTGCCCTACCGTCTTAACTGGTCGGGACGGAGTAGTTCGCTGAAAGGTATAGAAAACATATTCTTTTAAAATAATCTGGACCAAAAGGTCACGATTTGGGCTAACCGTGACCCCTTTGTTCACATGTGGCGTTGTGGAATGAAGCTGTCACAGCTTGTTGACACAAAGTGTCACGTGGTGACCTAACCGTCACACCTTATTGACAAAAGAGGTCACGGTTTGGTCTAACTGTGACCTTTTGGGGTTCCCATACATTAACCGTTTATGATCATTTACGTATATCGAATCGGATATTTTTTTATTGAACATGCACACACATCAACATATATATACAATAAGAACAAATACACTTCGTAACGTACATACAAACATGCGTACGTGAACAAACCGTGACGTTTTAATGATAACCTAAACAATCTTATCGGGACATATCAACATATAGCATCTTATATTTTGTAAACCAATGTTCAAACATACATAATAAATTCAAATAATAATAACAATAATGATAAATAATAATAATAACATAATAATAATAATATACTCTAATATAATAAAAAATTTAATAGTAATAATTTTAAAGTTGATAATAATAATTATAATAGTATTATTTTGTGTATCCATAAACTACAAAATAAATTCTAATAATAATAACAATAATAATAATAATAATAATAACTATAATAATAATAATAATAATATAATCTAATATAAAAAAAATTTAATAGTAATAATTTTGAAGTTGATAATAATAATTATAATAGTATTATTTTATGTAACCATAAACTACAAATAAACTCTAATATAATAACAATAATGATAAATAATAATAATAACAATAATAATAATAATATACTCTAATATAAATAAAAAGTTTAATAGTAATAATTTTAAAGTTAATAATAATAATAATAATAATATTTTATATATCCAGAAACTACAAAATAAACTCTAATAATAATAACAATAATTGTAAATAATAATAATAATAATAATAATAATATTACTCTAATATAAATAAAAAGTTTAATAGTAATAATTTTAAAGTAATAATAATAATAATATTAATAGTATTATTTTGTGTATTCAGAAACTAAAAGGTTACGGTTAAAATAATGATAATAATGATAATAATAATAGTAATAATATATAAAATTAATAATAATAATAATATTAATATTAAATAATAATAGTAATAATAATAATAATATAAATAATAATAATAATAATAACAATAATAATAATAATAATTATACAAAAAAAGGAAGAGGTCACGTGGAGGCCAAACCGTGATCTCTTGAGATATTTTTTGAATCTGATTTTCCATCGATTAGTGCACCTGCCCCTTGAGCACTGTGTGTGTAAGAGGTCACGTGGAGGCCAACCCATGATCTCGTGTCTGTAAGACGTCACGTGGAGGCCAAACCGTGACCTCGTGGTTACTGGTTTCATCTTCAACCGTTCGCACACTCCCATTTCACCACACATTCACCACAACCACAACCATTTCACCACTGTAACATCCTGTATTTTTGTGTTCATTTTATTATACCATTGTATAGCATCTTTAGTAAATCCTTTTTTTATACAATAATAATAATAGATAATATTAATAATAATAATAATAATGATAATAGATAATAATAATAATAATAATAATAATAATAATAATAATAATAATAATAATAATAATAATAAATAACAATAATAATAATAAATAATAATAATAATAATAATAACAATAATAATAATAATAATATAATAATAATAATAATAATTAAAAAAAAAATAATAATAATAATAATAATAATAATGAATTAAAGTGCAGGGGGTCATTTTGTCATTTTGTAAACTTTAAATGAAAGTTCATGGCATGAAATAATAAAATTTGAAAGAGCAGGGGCCATTTGTGTAATTTAACCAAACTTAACCCATTCACCTCTTCTCTCTCCCCGTAATCCCGGTAACCATCGGCCGGAGCTCCGGCCGAGCTCCGGCGAGTTCCAAAAACCCATTTCAAGCGCGATTTGACCCAATTAAACGGCCTAACCCCTTCGACAATGGGTTTCGAACCCAAACCCACTCGAAATTGAGGTTCCCGCTCGTACAAACTTTCCAAATCAAAACCGAATCAAAGTTTTAAAAATTTCGAATCAAATCATGTGTAATTTCACAAATTAAACCAAATCAATCACACCTAAAGCTAATACGCGGTTTAACAAATCAATCCATCCCCTAATCACGCGTCATAACAACTCGAATCTCTCAATTTTAGTAAACCCGAACGCGTTTTCAAAATCGAATGGGTTATGCTCGAACCTGTTAAATCAAGTCTATAAATTGTGGGCTTTCGATCCATTTTGAAGTTCTTGAACTCCCTGAACCTCAATTGCACCATAAACCTCTCGAATCAAAAGCCCCAAATTCAAGAACACCCGAAACCTAAACCGCACTCGAAACCATCTTTTATCTCATCAAAACAGGTAATCCAAACCTGTATTCTACTCGTTTTTGATCAAGGATCAAAAGCCCTATGACGATTTAGGTGATTAACACCGAATCGAGGGTCAATTTTGATCCGGTTGAACCTAGGGTTCATAAGAAAAAGGGAAACCTGGGCGCTTGTGTATAAGTTTAAAACAAACCAGTGTGAACCAAGGCCACGACCCTGGTTCACTGGTTCCTGCGTCTCTTGTAAACAGGG
The DNA here is from genome assembly GCA_024085815.1 of Flaveria linearis. Lineage (NCBI taxonomy): Eukaryota > Viridiplantae > Streptophyta > Magnoliopsida > Asterales > Asteraceae > Flaveria > Flaveria linearis. Next base: position 10,562,743 of record CM044009.1, read on the forward strand.
AGGCCCCGGGTTCGACCCCGGGCAGCCCCCTCCCCTGTTTCTTTTTTTTATTTTCTTCTTTTCTTTATTTCTTGTTATTTATTAAACCTTTTTAAATTCTGAAAATTTCAAAAATTTATTTTATAAAATGCAGATTATTTTTCTGTTGTTTAATTTATTTTATGACTAAATTAATTTTGTTTTTATAAATACTTTAGTATTTATAAATACATTATTTTAGTCTTAAAAATACGAAAGAAATGAGTAAACATAATACTTGTAAATATATATATATTTTTAAATAATTAAATTGTTTAGTTATTTATACATATATATATATATTTATATATTGTTCTTTTAGTAATTAAATCACTTATTATGATTATACAATGTTATAATTATATACATATAATTAAACATTTAATTGTTTAGCTACTTATATATATATATATATATATATATATATATATATATATATATATTTATACATAGTTCTTTTAATAGCTAAATCATTTATATTGATTATGATTATACAATATTATAATTGTTTAGTATATATAAATATTTATATATACATTCAAACAATTTAATTGTTTAGTTACTTATATATATATATACATATATTTATACATAGTTCTTTTAATAGTTAAATCATTTATATTGATTGTTTTACACAACATTATAATTGTTTAGTATATATTTATATATTCAAACAATTAAATTGTTTGATTACTTATACTTATAAATATATATATATTTGTATATAGTCCCTTATAATAGCTAAATCACTCGTTATAATTATTATATACAATCCTTAAAAATCGGTTTAACGTACAATTTAATCAAGTTTTATTTATTATTTCTTTTACGCGCCAACAATTGATTATACCAAGTATAATCCATTCGTTCCATTTAACCGATCACGCTATTAACATATAATAAATACGAATAAATATTGAATCCTATTAGCTACAATTAATCATCAAACAAATTATAACGCGCTACTTTATTTCGTTAGGTGCGTTGTGACGATTGTGTTGGAAATCTTATTCGTGGTTATTCTTATTTCACCTACAAGTCTTCTTTATTAAACAAGTGAGTTCTTATGCCCCGCTTTACGATTATTTCACATCTTTCGGGGTGAAACATGTTGCTTATACAAACTTACACATACACGTTTTGATACTTATTTCACACGTGCAATTCTTACATAGTCGTGGTTGTTTGGATATGTTTAGTATTATATGAGATGTGACATACGTGTGCAATCATTAACTATTGCTAGCCTAGCGAAGTCTTAGATCTTTGGGCCTGACAAGCCTATTTGGTGCTAAAGTCGATGTATTGCCGACTCCTAGGAGCCGTATGCTTGTGCACTAGGGAACCAAATACACTTAGCTAATCATGCTTATTCATATTATTCAGTCGAGGCTTGATTGTAACTATGCATGTTCTATATACTTGCTATCTTGTGACCATTGACTAGAATTGCCACATTTTGTATACTTATTGTATTTAAAACCATGAGAACTCACCAACTAGTTAGTTGACTTTATTTTCAACATGTTTCAGGAAATGTGCAAGCTTAGCGATGATTGAAGGAATGCATAAACCTAGATCATGGACCTAGGTTTAATAAAGACGATTGAATTCTTGTTTTTGTTTAATTTATTTTGAGACATTGATGTATGTGGTGATTGAAAACAATTGATTAATGGCATTTCATACTTTAACATAGCGTTATGTGGCTGTGAACAATCTTAACCCTCGCACCTCGACGTTTCCGCCGTCAAGGTTGGGGTGTGACAGATTGGTATCAGAGCCCATAACTATAGGGATTTAGGTTATTAGAAATGGTGACCTAGGCTATAGTTCATGCATGATCCTTATAGAATAGTATTCTTATGAATACATACTTATTGTTTGCATGCTGCCTAACGCTATGCCTTATTATGTGCAATGTGATGCCTTAGCATAGGTGCCTTTCTACATGATTACATATTGTTACCCGTCTCCCCTAGACTTATCTTAAACGTTAATTCTCCCCGACAGTTACTATTTCTTAAACTTATTCTCGTCTCCAAGTAGAATCTATTGATAGGAATTCTTTAGACTTTATGTCTAATCTTGTAAATATCCCATCAAGATTTTTGATTTCATAAACCAAAGAACTAGTGTGGTACATAGACACCTGTATTCGGATTTTCTGGCAAAAAGGCCCTCGGGCTAAGGCAAGCGTATACGTATAAATCTCATTGAGGGAACCGTTACGCTACCTGGGGATTTCCGGGATGAGTGATAAACTATGACCAACATACACGAGTTTCTGAGGTGAATGGGTCAATTCATCTTGACGTGTCAACGTTTCCAAATGGTGATGCGTCATCAAATGGAATCATTCCGTATAATTCATGATCCTTACCTTAATTGCCTACCCATATTATCCTTTAACCGATCCTAACCCAATTTGTATTTTTCCAGCATGTCTCGCTTCCACGGAAACCGAGGAAGATCCGGCCGTAAGCTTGCTGCCATGATTGCTCGGCAAATGGCTGCGGTCATCCCGACCATGGTGGCTGAACTCAGCAGCACTATGATCGCAAACGTCACGAACAATAGCAATGGTCAAGGGGAGAATAGTGCAAACCAACGGCGTAACACCCAGTCTTGCACCTTCAAGCAATTCAGTTCATGCAAGCCTCCCAGTTATAGTGGCAAGGAAGGTGCCACCGGTCTCTTAGAGTGGTTTGAAGGGATGGAGAACACCTTCGTCAACTGTGAGTGCCCCGAAGCACTCAAAGTGAGGTATGCCACCAGTATGCTACAGCAACGGGCCTTAACGTGGTGGAACAGTGAAAAGAGGAACCGAGGCCCCGATGCAATCTTGGCTTTAACTTGGGAGGAATTCAAAAACATAGCCATAGCCAAGTTTTGCCCGAGGAGTGAAATCCAGAAACTGGAGGAGGAATTCTGGAATTTGAAACAGGATGGCGGGAACCATCTGGCATATTCTACCCGTCATCATGAACTAAGCATACTGCTGCCACACATGGTGGATACTGTTTCCCGAAACGTGGAAAAATTCATTAAGGGTGTGCCGCCTCAGATTCAGGATGCCGTTGTGGGTAGCCGGCCCGCAACCTTGGAAGAAGCTATCACCATCACTGCCCAATTGACGGAGAACCATATCCGAGCGGGCACCATGTCTGCAAAGGGTGCTAAGAAGACTGAGAAGACGACCCCCGAGGAGGTTAAGGAGGTCAAGCCTGATAACAAGAAACGGAAGTTTGTACCGGCACGGAACTACGCCGTGGCTGCTCCTAAACCGCCCCAAAGACAGTGTACTACCGGGGCTACTCCAGCAGCACAAGTGCCCGTGGCAAGGGCTTATGCGGGCCCTCTACCTATGTGTAACACGTGTAGGTATCACCATCCGGGCAATCTTCCGTGTCGCATCTGCACACTATGTGGCAAGTACGGGCACCTTGTGGCAACGTGTCGCCGAGCATTAGGGAACGCAGTGACGGAAACAAATCGGGTCTGCTACAACTGTGGAGAACCAGGTCACTACCGACCCCAGTGCCCTCGTCTTGTGGGCAATGTTCCACAAGCTCGTGGACGTGCTTTCAACATCAACGCGAACCAAGCCCAGGCGAACAACGAGGTGGTGAACGGTACGTAAAAATTGCAACCCTATCCCTATAGAATTTCTCTTAAAATTCCTTACTTGTGTCCTTAAGTGCCTTTAAAACCTATACAGGTATGTTTCTTATTAATGACACCTATGCATACGTATTATTTGATTCGGGCGCCGATAGAAGTTTCGTTTCCCTAGAGTTCGAGCCGACACTTTCTAAATCTCGCTCAAATCTAGAGAGACCTCTCACCGTCGAAGTTGCTGATGGAGAACCCATCACCGTCGACGTGGTTATCCGTGATTGTCTATTGTGTCTCGATGACCATAAATTTCTTATCGACCTTATTCCAATGAAACTTGGAAGTTTCGACGTTATTATTGGCATGGATTGGTTATCCAAGAACCATGCCGAGATCATCTGCTTCGAGAAGTGTATTCGCATGCCCTTACCCTCGGTGACACGATGAAGGTGTTCGGTGAACGGTCCTCCAAAGGACTCAAGCTTATGTCATGTACTAAGGCTCAGAAGTGCCTAAGTAAGAGTTATCCGGCATTCTTGGCATATGTAGTCAACACCAAAGCCAAGGAGAAGGAACTCAAAGATGTTCCAGTTGTACGAGAATTCCCTGAGGTCTTTCCCGATGATCTTAGCGGGTTACCTCCCGTACGCGAAGTAGAATTTAAAATCGACTTGATTCCGGGAGCAAGCCCCGCGGCTAAATCACCTTACCGACTCGCACCATCGGAAATGCAAGAACTCTCTAGCCAACTCCAGGAATTATCCGAGAAGGGGTTTATCCGCCCTAGTTCTTCTCCTTGGGGTGCACCTGTCTTATTTGTGAAGAAGAAAGATGGGTCTTTCCGCATGTGTATCGATTACCGGGAGCTCAACAAGTTGACTATCAAGAACCGGTATCCTCTTCCACGTATCGACGATCTTTTCGACCAACTTCAAGGGGCTGCAATCTTTTCAAAAATCGACTTGCGTTCGGGTTATCATCAACTGCGAGTCCACGACGACGATATCCCAAAGACTGCATTCCGCACCCGGTATGGGCATTACGAGTTCATGGTTATGCCTTTCGGCTTAACCAATGCTCCAGCGGTCTTCATGGATCTTATGAATCGGGTGTGCAAGCCATACCTAGACAAGTTCGTCATCGTTTTCATTGACGACATTCTTATTTATTCCAAGTCTCGCTCCGATCATGAACTTCATCTCCGTCAAATCCTCGAACTGTTGAAGAAGGAACAACTGTACGCGAAATTCTCGAAATGTGAGTTTTGGCTTGAAGAAGTACAGTTCTTAGGGCACGTTGTGAATAGTCAAGGAATTCACGTCGACCCTGCGAAGGTCGAAGCCGTAAAGAGTTGGAGTGCTCCCACAACTCCGACGGAAGTTCGATCGTTTCTTGGCCTAGCCGGGTATTACCGGCGATTTATTGCCAACTTCTCAAAAATCGCAAAGCCACTCACGTCCTTGACTCAGAAGAACAAGCCTTTCGAGTGGAAAGCCGAGCAAGAAGAGGCGTTTGAGACATTGAAGCACAAGTTGTGCAATGCCCCTATTCTGACGCTACCGGATGGAAATGACGACTTCACGGTATACTGCGACGCGTCGAAACAAGGCCTTGGTTGTGTTCTCATGCAACGGGGAAAAGTCATCGCATATGCCTCGAGACAATTGAAGGTTCACGAGGTAAATTATACGACGCACGATCTCGAGCTCGGAGCGGTAGTCTTTGCTTTGAAAATCTGGAGACACTATCTATACGGCACGCAATGTATAGTCTACACGGACCATAAGAGCCTCCAACACGTTTTCAATCAGAAGGACCTCAATATGAGGCAACGTCGTTGGGTGGAACTAATTAGCGACTACGATTGTGATATCCGCTACCATCCCGGCAAGGCAAATGTCGTAGCCGATGCATTGAGTCGAAAGACGCATCAAAAGATGGTTTCCGTTCAAGAGATTCGTGACCGACGCCAATGGTTCGATACATTGGGAGAGTTTGATACTGAAGTCCGACTCGATGTCAACAATGCTACGGTGTTATTGCAGAACTTAAGGATCGATTGTGACATTGAGGCGAGTATTCGAGAAGCACAGCAAGCGGTGCAAACCGAAGGGGGTATGAAGGAAGAGCTCGAGCCAAATCTCTTAGCCCAATTAGAAACAAGAGCCAATGGGCTAATGTACTTCGCAAACCGAATCTGGATCCCCAAACGCAATAACCTTCGGGCTTCTATCATGAACGAAGCACATCGAACTCGTTATTCAATTCACCCGGGCTCCGATAAGATGTACATGGACTTACGAAGTCAATATTGGTGGCCCGGAATGAAACGAGACATAGCAACCTATGTTGCTAAGTGCCTTACATGCACGAAGGTTAAAGCGGAGCATCAACGTCCAAGTGGATTACTTGAACAACCCGAAATTCCCATGTGGAAGTGGGAACATATATCCATGGACTTCATAACCAAGTTACCTCGGACATCTCGCGGGCACGATAGCATATGGGTAATCGTCGACCGATTGACTAAGTCGGCACATTTCATACCCATACGTGACACATATAAGACATCCAGGTTAGCCGGATTTACATCGACGAGATCGTAAGCCGTCATGGTGTGCCTCTTCACATTATATCCGACCGAGACGCTCGATTCACTTCTCACTTTTGGTCTACTATGCAAGAACTTCTGGGTACACAATTGGATTTAAGCACGGCTTACCATCCCCAAACCGATGGCCAAACCGAGCGGACGATCCAAACCCTGGAAGACCTGTTACGTCTCTGTGTCCTTGATTTTGGGGGCGACTGGGATACGCACCTACCGCTCGCAGAATTCTCCTACAACAACAGTTACCACTCAAGCATCCAAATGGCACCGTTCGAAGCACTTTACGGTCGTAAGTGTCGTTCACCAATCTGCTGGACCGACGTTGGCGAGAATCTTATTACCGGTCCCGAGCTCATACAAGAGACGACCGATAAAGTCGCTATCATCCGCAAGAACCTGGAAGTGGCAAGGAGTCGACAGAAAAGCTACGCTGATAAACGTCGAAAGCCACTGGAATTCCAAGTTGGGGAGATGGTCCTTCTCAAGGTCTCACCGTGGAAGGGTGTGGTTCGCTTTGGAAGGAAAGGCAAGTTAGCTCCTAGGTTTGTAGGGCCTTTCAAGGTTTTGAAAAGGATCGGGAAAGTGGCCTACAAACTAGAACTACCCTCCGACCTTAGTGGAATTCACCCTGTCTTCCACGTCTCGAATCTGAGGAAGTGTCTGGCCGACGATAATTTGCATGTGCCATTGGAAGACATTCAGATCGACGAGTCACTACACTTCGTTGAAAAACCCGTCGAAATCATGGATCGCATTATGAAGAAGACTAGGACCTCTACGACCCCAATCGTAAAGGTTCGATGGGAGAATAAACGAGGAGCGGAATTCACTTGGGAGCGTGAAGAACATATGAAGAAGACTTACCCTTACTTATTCTTGTAACCCTTTTGATTCTTAATTTCGGGACGAAATTCTTTTAAGTTGGGGAGACTGTAACATCCTGTATTTTTGTGTTCATTTTATTATACCATTGTATAGCATCTTTAGTAAATCCTTTTTTTATACAATAATAATAATAGATAATATTAATAATAATAATAATAATGATAATAGATAATAATAATAATAATAATAATAATAATAATAATAATAATAATAATAATAATAATAATAATAAATAACAATAATAATAATAATAATAATAATAATAATAATAACAATAATAATAATAATAATAATAATAATAATAATAATTAAAAAAAAATAATAATAATATATAATAATAATGAATTAAAGTGCAGGGGGTCATTTTGTCATTTTGTAAACTTTAAATGAAAGTTCATGGCATGAAATAATAAAATTTGAAAGAGCAGGGGCCATTTGTGTAATTTAACCAAACTTAACCCATTCACCTCTTCTCTCTCCCCGTAATCCCGGTAACCATCGGCCGGAGCTCCGGCCGAGCTCCGGCGAGTTCCAAAAACCCCATTTCAAGCGCGATTTGACCCAATTAAACGGTCTAACCCCTTCGACAATGGGTTTCGAACCCAAACCCACTCGAAATTGAGGTTCCCGCTCGTACAAACTTTCCAAATCAAAAACCGAATCAAAGTTTTAAAAATTTCGAATCAAATCATGTGTAATTTCACAAATTAAACCAAATCAATCACACCTAAAGCTAATACGCGGTTTAACAAATCAATCCATCCCCTAATCACGCGTCATAACAACTCGAATCTCTCAATTTTAGTAAACCCGAACGCGTTTTCAAAATCGAATGGGTTATGCTCGAACCTGTTAAATCAAGTCTATAAATTGTGGGCTTTCGATCCATTTTGAAGTTCTTGAACTCCCTGAAACCTCAATTGCACCATAAACCTCTCGAATCAAAAGCCCCAAATTCAAGAACACCCGAAACCTAAACCGCACTCGAAACCATCTTTTATCTCATCAAAACAGGTAATCCAAACCTGTATTCTACTCGTTTTTGATCAAGGATCAAAAGCCCTATGACGATTTAGGTGATTAACACCGAATCGAGGGTCAATTTTGATCCGGTTGAACCTAGGGTTCATAAGAAAAAGGGAAACCTGGGCGCTTGTGTATAAGTTTAAAACAAACCAGTGTGAACCAAGGCCACGGCCCTGGTTCACTGGTTCCTGCGTCTCTTGTAAACAGGGAGGCCCCGGGTTCGACCCCGGGCAGCCCCTCCCCTGTTTCTTTTTTTATTTTTCTTCTTTTCTTTATTTCTTGTTATTTATTAAACCTTTTTAAATTCTGAAAATTTCAAAAATTATTTTATAAAATGCAGATTATTTTTCTGTTGTTTAATTTATTTTATGACTAAATTAATTTTGTTTTTATAAAATACTTTAGTATTATAAATACATTATTTTAGTCTTAAAAATACGAAAGAAATGAGTAAACATAATACTTGTAAATATATATATATATTTTTAAATAATTAAATTGTTTAGTTATTTATACATATATATATATATTTATATATTGTTCTTTTAGTAATTAAATCACTTATTATGATTATACAATGTTATAATTATATACATATAATTAAACAATTTAATTGTTTAGCTACTTATATATATATATATATATATATATATATATATATATATTTATACATAGTTCTTTTAATAGCTAAATCATTTATATTGATTATGATTATACAATATATAATTGTTTAGTATATATAAATATTTATATATACATTCAAACAATTTAATTGTTTAGTTACTTATATATATATATACATATATTTATACATAGTTCTTTTAATAGTTAAATCATTTATATTGATTGTTTTACACAACATTATAATTGTTTAGTATATATATTTATATATTCAAACAATTAAATTGTTTGATTACTTATACTTATAAATATATATATATATTTGTATATAGTCCCTTATAATAGCTAAATCACTCGTTATAATTATTATATACAATCCTTAAAAATCGGTTTAACGTACAATTTAATCAAGTTTTATTTATTATTTCTTTTACGCGCCAACAATTGATTATACCAAGTATAATCCATTCGTTCCATTTAACCGATCACGCTATTAACATATAATAAATACGAATAAATATTGAATCCTATTAGCTACAATTAATCATCAAACAAATTATAACGCGCTACTTTATTTCGTTAGGTGCGTTGTGACGATTGTGTTGGAAATCTTATTCGTGGTTATTCTTATTTCACCTACAAGTCTTCTTTATTAAACAAGTGAGTTCTTATGCCCCGCTTTACGATTATTTCACATCTTTCGGGGTGAAACATGTTGCTTATACAAACTTACACATACACGTTTGATACTTATTTCACACGTGCAATTCTTACCTAGTCGTGGTTGTTTGGATATGTTTAGTATTATATGAGATGTGACATACGTGTGCAATCATTAACTATTGCTAGCCTAGCGAAGTCTTAGATCTTTGGGCCTGACAAGCCTATTTGGTGCTAAAGTCGATGTATTGCCGACTCCTAGGAGCCGTATGCTTGTGCACTAGGGAACCAAATACACTTAGCTAATCATGCTTATTCATATTATTCAGTCGAGGCTTGATTGTAACTATGCATGTTCTATATACTTGCTATCTTGTGACCATTGACTAGAATTGCCACATTTTGTATACTTATTGTATTTAAAACCATGAGAACTCACCAACTAGTTAGTTGACTTTATTTTCAACATGTTTCAGGAAATGTGCAAGCTTAGCGATGATTGAAGGAATGCATAAACCTAGATCATGGACCTAGGTTTAATAAAGACGATTGAATTCTTGTTTTTGTTTAATTTATTTTGAGACATTGATGTATGTGGTGATTGAAAACAATTGATTAATGGCATTTCATACTTTAACATAGCGTTATGTGGCTGTGAACAATCTTAACCCTCGCACCTCGACGTTTCCGCCGTCAAGGTTGGGGTGTGACAACCACCATAATCCTCCAAACGTTTCACCACCACCGCCTCCAAACCATCACAGCGAGCCCTCCCGTGACACCGCCGCCGCTCACTACCACCTTCCACCACCACCACCACTGCCGCTCACCATCTTCCACCACCACCGCCGCTCATCCACCATCTTCCACCACCACCGCCGCTCATCCACCATCTTCCACCACCACCGCCGCTCACCACCACCGCCGCTCACCACCATCTACGCACCACTACGGCCGCTGCACCACCATCTACGCACTACTACCGCCGCTCACCACCATCTACGCACCAATGAGCATATCTAACCATTACAACCGCCATGACCCCTTGAGCAGCCTCTTATTCAACTCATCCCGACCCCACCCTACATCACTAGCTACAATAACCATCGATCGACATCATCAATGCCAGACCCCACCAGTTTAATGGTCGATTTCAAGCATAACAAGAGTGGTAATGGCGGTTTTTAGGCGAAAAATCAAACAGAGAGGGCCTGGATTGTTTAGGGTTCCGACCACCCCACCACCACCCACAAATTTGGTTGATTCCTCCAATACCCCTCTCTCTCAATATCTTTCTCTAGTTGTCCCCAATTACACAAACCCAGATTTGATAGAAGGGGTGTTGTCTTTGGCGAATTATGCTGTAGGATTTTGACTTTTTGATAGTTTATGGTGATGGAGGTGGCGATAGTGGTGGTTAATGCAGATGACCATGATGGTGACTGGTTTCCTATGGTTTAGGGTGGTGTCGTGGTGGAGGTGGTTTATAGTGATTTAGATGGGGGGCGATGGCTGTGCTTTATGGTGATTAGAGGTGGCAAAATGGGTGGGTTGGATTAGGTTGGTTGTTAAGTTAGGATGGATTTAAATCAGGATGAGTTTGGGTTAGGATGAGTTATTTAAAAAAAAGGTCAGGATGGGTTTGGGTCAATATGGGTTTGGATCAGGATGGGTTCGGATCAGGATGAGTCATTTTTAAAAAAGTCAACACTATTTACTAGTTTTCTACAATCCAACAACACATATAGATAGATGCATATACGAGCTCAAAGAGATACATATAAGACTTCATCTATAATAGATAGATGCATCTACAATCCAACAACACATATAGATAGATGCATATACGAGCTCAAAGAGATACATATAAGACTTCATCTATAATAGATAGATGCATCTACAATCCAACAACACATATAGATAGATACATATACGGACCCGTGGCGACGCGGCGGACCCGTGGCGACGCGGCGGACCGGGGCGACGCGGCGGACCCGGGGCGACGCGGCGGACGCGGGGCGACGCGGCGGACCCGGGGCGACGCGGCGGACCGGGGCGACGCGGCGGACCCGGGGCGACGCGGCGGACCCGGGGCGACGCGGCGGACCCGGGGCGACGCGGCGGACCCCGGGCGACGCGGCGGACCCGGGGCGACCCAGCGGACGCGGGCGACGCGGCGGACCCGGGGCGACGCGGCGGACCCGGGGCGACGCGGCGGCCCGGTGGTGATACGCGATAAAACTCGACAGAGGTGGGAGGTTGTATGTGTGTTGGTGGTGTGGTGGACCGGTGGTGATGCGGTGGTGGTGTGGTGGACCGGTGGTGATGGTGGTGGTGCGGTGGTATCTTGTGCGACGGAGGCGATCAATTTGAGTGAAAGAAACATTGACTAGACTTGTAGATCTAATTTTGAAAACCCATCTTGACCTATGTTTCTTTTTTTCCAAAAAAGCTTTTAACCCATCTTGACCCTCTTGTGTTTTTTATTTAATCCATTCTAACCCATCTTTATTTTTAAAACACCTATTATGACCCAAAATCACATATTTGGATTTCTTTTGCCACCTCTAATGGTGATGCGTTTAGAGATGTCAGTTGTGACCGAAGGTGGGTCGGTGAAGGCGGCGGAGGAGTGGCGGTGAAGGTGGGTTGGAGGCTTGCAACTTTATTTAGAGGGAGAGATATGGGGTGGGTATTAATTCATGTATTTTTTAATAAAGATAAAAAGACTAATTTGTCCTCTTGTGCAAGTCATGTGACATGAATAACCAATAAAACAAACGGACGTTAGTGGAAAGGCTAAATGTATAACGAAATTTAAACGTAAAGGATAGTTAGTGTAATTTTCTTAGTTTAAAGATAATATCTGAAATTTTCTATCAAACTAAAGGACGAAATATGTAATTTACTCTTTTTAATTAATATTTTAAATTTACATTTACTTTATATTTTTATAACTAAATACTATTTATTTTAATGAAGAATTATCTTATTTAAATAGTTAAGTATATATTTATTAAATATTTACATAACAATCTTATTTCTAATACTTTAAATTCATATTTAAATTTACATTTACTATTTACATGTATAAAAACTATTTAAATCATTATATAAAACATTTAAAAGGAAAAACTTGTCATTTTAGTCATACTTTGTTGACACTTTAACACTTATTTTTTTCGTAAAATTTTCTATAATACCAAAATTACTTTCTAACTATGGTGTACAAGTAGTCTAAACAATTAAGTCTTCGTTAGTTAGTTTATCTAGTTTTATTAATAAACTTTAATCATATCATTAATATCGACAACAATCGTTTAATAATTATCATGTAAGTATTATTTATACAAAATTACTATTTGAATTATAAATTAGTATTTATATAATTATAGCAATATCATGTTGTTTTACATATAAAAACATTTCAAAAAACTATCTCAAACATTAAGAAACATCTTTTTATGACTTATACATTTTAAAAAATATATTGGTAAATCCCAAACATTATTATCTTTTTTGAACACCTCTTTCATGTTTTAAATGTAAAAATTTTAAATATGCTATTAACAGCAATGTCATATGTTTTTCTTATGTTCTCAACCCAGATATGATAAAAATATACGTTTTGAGAGAAATAAGAATACATTAAAGATTGTTTAGTCATGGTAGATGTAGAAAGAAAGAAATTGTTTAGCAAGTGATATGGATGTAGCAACTCGCGAGTCTAAGTACCATTCTATATACTATATAAATCATATATCTTAATATGTATGTATGTGTGAAAAACCTAAAATATCTCAATTTAAACCATCGCCTCCATGCAAAAACGGATTTAACTTTTCAAATCAAGTTACGAATTTGCACGTTCCATAGTCAACAACCAGGAAAATCCGAATTCAAATTATATATGTATATAAGCATATAGTTGTTTTCATAAATAACGCAAACCGAAAAAATTTATATGTTTCTCTTTATACTTCGATTTTTGTAGTTAACTCAAATTCAATTTGTGATTTAAATTACTTTCTTTAAAAACTATGTGTTATATCATACAACATATGAACAAAAAGTATAGCCAATGTCACACTCACTAAAAATGTCTATGAGTTAGTGATTAGTGATGTGAAGGGTGAGGGTGCAAGTTTTATTAAAAGAAAAATAAAGGTTAGAAGTAATAGAACTGATAGTGATTGTACGCTACCGATGGTCACACCTGTTGAGGATGGTGTTTCACGTTCCACACCCTTACCCTACGATCCACGCCTACCCTCACAAGAGTATAAGATGTGGCCTACTCTCACAACAACATACCAATGATCCTTATACTAAGTGCTTAAGGTGAGATACCCTAGACATATAAATATAATGAGTTATTGAGTTCAATTTTCAATCTGAAAAAAAATTCTAAGATCGAGTCAAAAGGTTTTTCCAGTTATAAGTTTTTTTTTTGAGACGGTCCAAGCATCGGTCATGATTGGAAATAAATACGTGGATCCAATTAAGTAAATAAATTTAGTTTAAAAGAATCACAATTTATCAACACCCATCATGGCTTTCGTCATACTTCATCTTGAAATGTGTGCAATTAATATACTAGTTGCATTACTATATAAATTTAAAATACGGTTCCTCACTTCCCCCTTGTATGAATTTGTGTTTGCTAGAACTATGTTTGAACATAATCTATTATTTTTAATAAACCCGTGTATTATACGAGTTAAATAAATAAAACATTAAATATAATAAAAATTATTAATTATAAAATGATATACTAAGACATGCTATTATTGTATGCGTAATAAATATAAGTAATAAAACAATAATATGAACTTTTTAATTTTTTTTATTTTTTCAAAAATAAAGTAAAATTTTTGTTTCAAAATAACGTTTTAAAAATGTTGCATTTTTAAAAATTTCTTACTATAACTTCCTATTTAATTATTTTTTAATAAAAATTTTACATTAAAAAAATCAATTTTTAAAATATTACGTAAAAATAGTTTTATTTTTTAGAAAAAAATCTTTTTATAAAAAACTATTTCTATAGAAATAATATTAATAAAAAGATCACTTTCTTGATTTATTAAAAAACTAAGTATATTTAAAATGAATAAATTAAATTATTAGTAATTAATATAGTTATAAATAGGAGAAAAAAGCGAGAAAAATTGATGAGAATGAATGTGGTGCTGACACATGGCACCCTTACTTACCCTTTTATTACAGTAAGAAGATCTAATCTAAAAAAGAATTAAAATTATTTAATATTTTTTAATTTAGGTAATTATTTAAGAGGATAGAGATATGAGAAAAATAAACTTAGGAGGTCTAGAAATATGTTAAGTGTCCCCCTAAGTTACTCTTTTAGTATTGTATATAGATAATAAGAAGAGTATATAATAATAAGGGGGGAGAGGATATGCTACAAAGGCTATATTTCCAAAAAGGGTGAGAAGTAATTCTGGCCATTGGATCTACTTATTAAAATAGATCAATGGTTCAAAAAAACGCGGCGGCAAAAATGTAAATAAGTGGAAAACTGCTAACAGACGGAGGGGCAAAAAAGTAATTTGACACAATGGTTGTTTGACACAGTGGTGTTTGACACAATGGTTGTTGACACAATGGTTATTTGATACAATGGTTGTTTGACACAATGGTTGTTTGACATAATAGTTGTTTGACACAATGGTTGTTTGAAACAATGATAATTTAACACAATCGTAGTTTGATACAATGGTAGTTTGACACAATGGTAATTTGAAACAATAGTAATTTGGTATGTTGGCATATTATTATATTTTGCTATGTGTTGGCATGTTCATAGCTGTTGCTATATGTTGCTTTACATTACACAATAGTATTTTGGTAACTTGTTTTATCGTCAAAATCAAACGTAAACAAAACTCTTCAAACATGACACAATGAGTCTTATGACACAATGAATATAATGACACAATGAATACAATAACACAATGAGTATATGACACAATAAATCTTATGACACAATGAATCCTATTCTTGAATAGGCATAGAATCAACTGTTGAGCTGTTTGAAACTTGTTTATCCTTAATGCTTTGAAGATATAAACTACAATTGCGTATAATGTGACCAGGTTGTTTGCAAAACCTTCTCAACTTTTTCGTGCTTGTTCGATGGCTAACTCACGAGCTGATTTCATTCTTTTCGGCCCAACATCTTTGTAATTTTCAGCATCTATATGAATAAAAACAGCATGTCATAAAAAGACACAACAGCATAAAAGACAAAATGAGATCAGTATAGACACAATAACTGTTTTATTCAGACACAATCAGTATAAATAGTATCATATAACTCACCTAATATTTATAAAATATGTTCAACAACAAATTGATAATGTCCAGAGTAATCTAACAGTATAGACACAATAACTGTTTTATTCAGACACAATAACGATACAAAAGACACAATAACGAACAATGATATATATGACACAATTAGTCTTATGACACAATGATATATATGACACAATGATATACGTGGCACAATGAATAATGTAAGTAATAACACAATGGAAAAAAGACACAATGAAAAGATACAATAAGATCAGCATAGACACAATAACTGTTTTATTCAGACACAATGACGATACAAAAGACACAATAACGAACAATGATATATATGACACAATGAGTCTTATGACACAATAAATTTTATGATACAATGATATATATGACACAATGATATACATGACACAATATAAATGACACAATATCTAACAGTATAGACACAATAACTGTTTTTAGATCAGTTGATATCATACAAAAACACAATATAAATGACACAATCAGAATAAATAGTATCATATAACTCACCTAATATTTATAAAATATGTTCAACAACAAATTGATAATGTCCAGAGATATCTAACAGTATAGACACAATAACTGTTTTATTCAGACACAATGATGATACAAAAGACACAATGACGATACAAAAGACACAATGACGAACAGAAAGACACAGTGATGATACCTATGACATAATGATGATGTCAATCAATAACAAAATTAACAGAAATCATACAGTATAGACACAACGATGATCAAAACGATAAAATTACGGTGCGAAAATTAACATACTATTTCAATTACAGTATATAATCGTCCGCATACGTACCAAACTGATGATCAATCATCGACATCGGTGAAGTAATTGATGTAAAGCAATCTTCAACAGATAATTCGATTGTTTGAATCTTCAACGATTGAAATTGATGTAAGCTGAAACTTCGTACGTTTGAATCTTCAACGATAAATTGAAAATTCTGTTGAAAACCTCAATCGTACAGAAGAAGTCGATATATCCCACACCTTCATCTTAATAAATTAGACTTCCTAAAATACCCCTCCTTCCATTTTTAAAAATATGACACGTGTCACTAACTGATTGCTTCTCACACTTTTTACATAATGTTCCCTTTTTATTTGAAATTTTTTACAATTGTTTCCATATCAATTATATTTCAAAAAATAAGAATTCAATAGTTAACTATAAACATTTTTAGTAAATATTGATTTAACATATATAAGTTTCATTCTAGTTATGACATATGGACGAATTTTAGGTGGCGATGAGAGGGACTGCCTATAAATATGCTATTTTGGCTCTAAAATATTTTTATTTATTAGTACAGATTTCCCAAAAACTAATTTATTTATAATATATCAAGTCCGAGTACTCCCTGCCTAAGCCGAGTACTTGCAACTCCTCAATTGACTGATATGACAGCGTCTAACGAGTTTGCAATCATGAGCCTAATGATCTTAATATTCGAGCGTTTAGCTTGGAGAAAGTTTTGGAACTTATATATCTTTTTATGCCATCCATAAACCTCACTCTTAATGAAATTTACTATGTAATTAACTTATTAGTATGTATAGAGAGCTTCTGTAATACACTTTGTAAACGGAAAGTTGGGACCATCTTTTGTAAATGAAACTTATACAAATGACAAAAAAAAAATATTATTATAAACTCATGGGTATTAGTGTATTACAAATTGACATTGGTAGAAGGATTTAAGGATTTAAGCATTCGTGTATAGAATGTTTAAACCTAAACCACCAATTCCCATGATTAATGTATGGGATATTCGATCCGAGACCCAAGATGGGGATAAACTATGAAAGAAACTACGTGGAATGATGTAATCCTAACCTTTAACAATGACTTCAATTTACTAGGATTTATTATTAGAAGATTCAAATACAAAATGTATTTTTGCTACAAAGTGTGAGAAAACATAATGAGTTAAAAAAATCATAAAAAATTATATCTCACAATCTAAATCGAATTTCAAAAAAATATTCCGAGCTTTTATTCCTCTAGCCGTCCTTACTAAGAAAAAAATAAATGAAAAATATAAAAATATAAAAAAATTAACCTTTTTTATTGTGTCATTTATTAAAGACACAATGACGTCATTGTGTCATAAAAGACACAATAAAATTTTTTATTCTTTTTTTTTTTTTTCCTAAAAGAGGACAACAAGAGTAACAAGAACTCCGAAATACTTTTAGAAATTCGAATTAGATTGTGAGATGTAATTTTTTGTGACTTTTTAGCCTTATTGTGTCTTCTCACACTTTGTAACAAAAATACAATTTGTATAATAACCTCTATTTTTAAGCGGTCCGGTTTGTTGGTTTTTTCAGGTGCCTCGAATCATGCTCACACCTAGGACAATTATGTGTATAGTTATTTATCACCCCCTCTATACAACTCAAATACCAAGCACTAGTCTCAGTGCATGATGCGTTTTACATTGTTCTCTAGTTAAAATTGGTTATGTATCGCTCATGCATATACATATTAATTTATTTTACTAAAAGAAAATTTGTATTTATGCACCACATGCTTTAAGTGGAATATATATACAATGCATATCGTACAAGTTAAAACATATTGTGGAAATACATCCCCTCTCCCAAAAAGCAAAAGCAAAAGAGACTTGGGTGGTGTTTGTTTTTTAGAAAAAGAGCTTCTAAAGCTCTTTTGTCTGCGCCAAAAAGAGGCGGGCAGATGTTTGAGGTCTGCAGAGTGTTTGTTTTTTTGAAGACGTTTCATTAAAAAACGTCTGCGTGACCTCTTCTTAGAGAAGAGGTGGAACAATGTCTTCACACCTCTTCTAACCTCTTCATAGTTCATTTCCCCTAAAACCCCTCTTCCCCCAAATACCCACACCCCACTTCTCCCCACAACAACCTCTGCTCCCACCTCCCCCTTTCGCGAAAGCCCTACCGGAGCTACCGGAGCTAGGATTCCCGATCAAATCCTTCAGCTTCCACGGCGCCTTGAAAGCCCTAACGTGAATCTCCCTATCAGAAGCCACTGAGCTCCACAGCCAGCATACGCATGCGGATCGTGCTAGGTCTGCCACCGGAAGCTTTTCGAAGATCGTACGGAGGACATCTTTGCAAATTAGAGCCTCGAAGTTTGAATTCATCGGAGATATGGTGGCGTATGAATCATCGATGGTAGCTGCGGATGCCATGGGAGATGATGAAGATGATGATGTTGGCGATGGTGATGAGTGTAGGGTTAGGGTTTGTTGCTGGAGTGGTCGGAGAATATCTTCTTCTTCTTCGTTACAGCATCCCATTTCTAGATAGACAAGTGAATGGAGTCGAAAGGGAGTTATGGGTGTTACGTGGATGCACTACTTACCCCGTAAATTTGATCAAATTCTACAAGTATATATTCATAATAGCACATAATATCATATGTATTACACATGTTAAATACATAAATTATTAAATAATTAGTAAACAAATTTATGAATTATAAAAACATGTTTGAAAATAAAATGAAATGAATGATCTAAAAAATGTTATTGTGGTTTAATTTATATTAATTCAGCATTATATAACTCTTTTAATAATTTATTTTAATTTCAGTTTATTGTGACAGTTTATTTAAATTTCTGTTTATTTTAACTTTTTATTAATTTCAATTTATTTCAGCAGTCTGCAGACGTTACAAAACAAACAGTCTTCTTAATACAGGCTGCAGACGTTTGGTCCAGCTCTTCTCCTACAGATGTCTGCAGATGTGGTCTGCAGACTGCAGACGTTTTACCTCTTCAAAAACAAACAGCACCTTGATAGTTACTTCCATCCAAACCACAATTATGATTTGTGGAATCAAGTCATTAACTTGACCTGCACATCGTTGACTTCTAAATTGAGATTTTAACATATCGTTGACTTCTAAATTGAGATTTTAACACATCGTTGACTTCTAAAGTAATTTTTCCTATTAACCACTATTAAACGGTTAAATTAACGTACACTTATACCTGAGTCAGGATTTGAGCCCTCGACCTCTTGAATAGATATAATTCATGTGAGTTTTATACAGTTTTGGTGTCTTTAGAAATAATCAATATCCAAACCCATCCAAAAGATCCAAAATGATCTCAATCCATCCATTTCCAACACCCTGATCTACACGGTTGACTTCTTCAACATCTGTTCGTAGAAGTCATCGTCATTACCATACATGACCCTAGTTATTCGATCCAATCTAAATACTATTTTCTTGTTTATATTGACCATTCACCTAATCATCAACTCACAGTCTTCAAGCTTCTTGATTTTCTGCAGATAACCGCGTAAAAATGGCGGAGAAAGCCTGCAAATCGATGAGCTTACTGAAGTTAGCCGAAGAAAGAGCCTCTATGAAGAAGAAACTCGAAGAACAGAAGCTAAAACAACAGTTGGATTCTGTGCCTTATCTTCCAAAAGAATGTGTTTACAACATCTTAATTCGATTACCGATCGAATCCCTTCAACAATCAAGATTTGTCTGCAAGCCATGGTATAGCATCATCAAGAATCCCATGTTCATTCGTGACAATCTTCGTCGAGCCGAGAAGGTCATGATCTTTGTATACCCGGTGAATGGGTTTTTGCATGATTGGTCTCATCAAGACTCAGGTTTTCGCGAAAAGGCTAATACTTTTTCTGTTGAAACCAAGATTTTCGATCTAAAATCAGTTCATGTGCTTCATCGCCCATTAATCAATCCATCATTGAAGTATGTTATCAAATACATAGATGTAGCTGATAAGAAGATCATGATACACGACTATAACGCGACATGTTTGGGCAAGATCAGGGCAAGTTGTGATGGTCTAATCGTGCTTGATAACACGTTAAGAAAAGGCGAATTGGTGATCATGAATCCCGTCACTCGTGAGCTAACCTTGCTCCCTTTAGGCACCATATACCCTCCACACGACGAATCATTCGGGCTCGTGTTTTGTGGCTCACAAGGGTATAAACTAGTTCACTTGTTTCGGGACGAGTTTCAGTTCATCGGGTGTGAGGTTTTACATATTGGTGAGAAGTCATGGAGGGTTGTAGACGGGCCGGCTTTCGGGCTCATTAGTTGGTTCGGGTACGACCCGTTTTTCGCGCTTGGTGCGTTACATTGGGTCCCCGAAATCGACCATAATGAACACATAGTCGCAATGACTATAGACGACAATAAGTTTCACACGATCACACTTCCTAAAACTAGTAGATTCAATGATCGAATAATGGAAGCGTACGAACGG
The DNA here is from genome assembly GCA_024085815.1 of Flaveria linearis. Taxonomy (NCBI): domain Eukaryota; kingdom Viridiplantae; phylum Streptophyta; class Magnoliopsida; order Asterales; family Asteraceae; genus Flaveria; species Flaveria linearis. The sequence goes on from CM044009.1 coordinate 10,583,791, forward strand.
CTTTGTTTCGTGACACATGAAGAAATGAATGAAATAAGCATATGGACCTTGGACCGCCTGTCGGGAGAGGCATGGGCGAAGACGTATACGATCGCGGTCGGGTGTATAAGAGATTTGGTCCCGCTTTACTTTTCGAGGTTCAAATGGGAGTTATATTTGTTGGACAAAGACGGTTCGGTTTTTGTTTTGATTTTGAAGACGAACAAATGAAAAAAATCACAATGAAAGAAAATTTTACGTTAGCCAAAGCCGAGTATAGGCTTCATGTCAATAGCCTCGTTTCTTGGCGTATCGAGGAGAACAATCGTGATAATACTACACGTTCGTAGTTAACATGTCGGTTACTTTGATCGAACTTAATATTTTGAATTTTCGGTTACTAGAACTACATGTAAATAAGGAGCTTGTGTAAAGTTTGGGGACAACTTTGATATGATGTGATAAATACACTTAACATAGTCTACGAATATCGGAAATAAGTTGTTTGTTGATTGAGATTTGAGTTGTTGCAACTATCTTAGAGTCAAAAGCAATTGTTACATATTTGTGACCTCTATTATTGAACTCCACACAACCATAGGTATAAAAACTGATTTCGGTTTATTTTTATTGAATTTTTGTTATATTTATGACGTAAATATGAACTAGAAAATATTAGCTAAAAGTGGATTACTAAAATTAGTTATTGAGTAGGTTTTAATTATAAGAAGTTGGATTATGATTTAGTTAACTTTTTTCTAATTAGTACCATTCCGGTTACCCTTATGGGGGTGAGGTTCTTTGTTATTGTTAATTAGAGAAGATTAGAGTTTTGTGTTTAACATGAAATAGATTAGAAATTAATATAGTATAAAAACTATTTCTTTTATTATTTCGATATCTGTAATTATTTTACATATATGTTGTTTTTATAACTTTTAAAATGTAGTTTTCCATACGCTCTGTTGTTTGATATACCATCGACGTGTTTAATTTTATCTACGTTTCGATATAAATTTGATTAGGCCGCTCTACTTTTTGACGTAAATATTAACCCAAGACGAGTCAAATATAATATGTTTTTCCTTCATTATTAATTTTCTTTTTTTGTTTATTAAACCATATTTTTACAAGAATATAACTTTTTCTTGGTGTTTAAATAATACGGCTGAGATGTGATTTTTCTTTTATCTATGTCTTTATATATTTGGAATCGAGCTGCCGCAATTTTATACATTTTTCTTTACATACTTAACTACTTAAGCGCGTTACTATCACTGCTGCAATGCGAACGATGTTCAGTAGTTGATGTTCAAAGACAGATAATATTACATACGTATGAGTAAACTAAAAAACAATGAAATAATGAGGAAAAAGAGGTAATCAATAAGCCAAATGTTTCTAGCTGCCACGAAGTAACGTACTGGAGTTATTGCAGAACATAATCCTAACCTGCATATAACAATATATATAACATATCGTTAGTAATATTACATCTTTATAATTATTTTAATTAGAATACTAAAAAAATAAAATAGTTGAATTATAATTTTCTTTTCCCTTGCTTTCAACTTGAAAACACACAACATTTTTTTCCTCCAAATTTCAGCTCACAAAATATAATTTTATCTTTTCTTTTTTTTTTTCCTCCTTTTTTTTTCTCTTCTCCTTTTTTATAGTTTAGTTAGAACCCTAATCTTTAGAAAAACAAAAGAATAAAATACGTAAATACCTTGCTAGTAAAACGAACTAAAATCATTCATCATTTGTTGTTGTGGAAGAATCAAAGAACCTTGTTGTTGCTCTCTTTCTTGCTTCAATTTCTCCATATTTTGCAAAGATCCATAGTTGAACATACGCGAATTATCAATGCCACCACTAACAATCCCATTACCATGAATGTAATCCAGCATTGAACCATTGTTAATCCCATTATTATCACCATTCCATGATCCCATCAACCGTTGTTGCGCTGATTTATTACCGTATAAAACACCATTAGGGGTAATGGGAACTTGACGAAGATGATGATGATGAATGTTAGCTTGTTGGTATTGTGTTTTATACACCACAAGTTCTTCAGAAACCCTTTGGAACTCACCTAATGGCCCTAACACCGGATCTTTAAGGCGACAATTCGCTTCCCATATGAGCGAATCGACCGCCTTTTTCCCATCTTCTCGACTCAAATCCTTCACTAGTTTGGTCACATTGCTAACACCAAAAACCTTATGAACCGCTTGAAAGTCTTGGGCTTTTTCAGCAGGAAAGAAGGGTGCCAATACGCACTTTTCGGTGCACTTCTTTCGCTGGTGGCGACATGATGCGCATGCGGGAACTCCGGTGGCGGGTGGCGGTGATGGGAAGGGTGGTGCACCCTCAAGAACCCTAATGGCGGGGTTGGTGGTTGGACCATTGTGGTTCTTCTGCATCTTGTGATGGTTCTATATAAATCAAGAACACAAGGGAATTGAAGTGAATTGAGTTGAATCAAGAAACACTTTGAATGAAAGAATATTAATTGATTGATTTAAGGTAAAAAATTACAAATATGATTATTTACATTTACATTTATATATAAACAAGATCATGAGTACGTACTCATGTGTGTTTCATAAAAGTAAAGAAGATACATTACATAATTGCATAATTATTTTATGTCAAGAACGAAAAGGGTGTTTCTTGAATGTAATAAAAAAGCATGACAAAGAGAAGTAGACATACCTAGGGTTTGAGCATGGAAAGATTGAGGTTTTAGGGTTTTTATGGTTATGTCACATGAAGACGGAAGCTAGGGTTGTTTATATATGTTCAACCAAAATTCAACTTAACCCCCTAGAATTTAGCAAAGGCAATCTAGACCCTAAATATTTGCTCTTTGTATGTTAAGTATATGTTTGAAATGAATCCATGTTAACAAGTAATCACAAACATTAAAATCTTAGTTTACATGATCGTGTATTATATTATATCAAATTTAATTTTTTTAATTAGTTAGTTTAAAAACTATAGTGCTTTTTTGGTTTAGGGGTTGATTACGATGGCATGTATTTTTGGGTTTGTTAAACTTAATGCTTTGAGCTTAGACTCATGTTTATATTTCTTGCCTTTTAAGTTATTAACCCCATAGCATCTCTCTTTGTATATTACAGTCATATATTGTAATATTAGCATTGAGCTAATAAAGGGAAACCATAATTGCAACATGTTGAGATAAGTCACGCTAACAAACCACATTAAATTCTTGTAATAATTTACTGCTTTTCGTGTGCGTGTGATGGTTTTCCGTTGCGTACACCTAATATGTACGAGCCCAATAACCAAACGTCACATAATAAAGTTTTTGAAGGAAAACATATTAACGACCGGTGTATGTACTATCAATTGAATGAAACAATAGGTGTGACTATGTGGTAACAAAATTAAAGCAAAAACAAAAAAACCTAGCCGATTAGCAATTTCTACTATCAGTCTTATAATCTAATCTTCGTACGTTGTTAAGTTGTTCATCTTCCCATCATTAAATCATGCTATCTCTTGTTAATTAGGTGAGTTCAAGAGGGTTTTGTTCGTACTTATCTTCATTCTATCCTATCAATAATAAGATGTATAATATACACACAGGGCCGGCTCAATGTTTTATAGGGCACTAATTGAATCAAAAAAATGAAGCCCTTTTAAAAAAAATTATTAAAACCCTCTTCTTTTATCTAGATTTAAAACCGGCAATAATAAGCTCAAAAGTATACATAAGGAATTAGTAATGAACTACCAAAATAGTAATGAACTATCAAAGCACTTAACAAGTCTTGAAATTAGTAATGCAACTACCTTAATTTTACTATCAAACTAGTGAACTAACAGAGGCAAAATCATAAGCGATTTAACAACCTATTACCTAATCAAATTAGTAATGAGTTATTAAAGCAGGTTGCCATCCAATTATTTAAATTTTTAATTAGTAAAAAAAATGAACTATCTAATCTTGAGACTTGAGTCCTGTGTCAAGTGTCAAATTACCAGTGAACTAATCTCAATGCTATGTCGCTCAGTAACTGCCAATCTTAACCTCCTAGCCTGCTCGATTATCAAGAAACAAGAACCAAGATTCAACTTTCAAAACTCAAGAGCACTACTTGATTGCTTCTTTAGTTGTTTATGGGTTAATTTCGTGCTTACTGGTAATATTGGGACGGACCCTCCCTGGACCCTGCGAAAACGCGGGAGCTCTTTGCAGCACCAGATACGCCCTTTTTAGTCCGGTGTGTATGTGTGGAGAAGTGGAACAGACATGAGGCTCATGAGCGATGAGAGTTGAGACGAGCATGACTTTTCGGTAACTCTTAACCCGCTATCCGCCCCATCATCAATTGTGTGGAGAGTGGGGACTGAGCGGTGGCTGGTGAGACTCTTGGAATTTGGAACAACCAAACAACCGATGTAATTGGAAGAGTGAACGACGAGGGCAACCGTCAATTATATGATTTTAGGCCCAATATAGAATAAATTTAAACAAAATGGGGGCCCTTAACTTTTGGAAGCCCCAAGCCTAACGCATCACTCTCTATTAACTTAGGCCGGCCTTGTATACATGATCATGATTACATTTTTATTTCCTCGGTTAGTCATCTGACCTCTTCCCCATTGTTGCACTGATCATGTGATAACCTTTTTTTCTCTTCTTGAATTAATCTGAACAATGACGTATCAATGACTAAGACGCATGGTGAGAATGTTCATGTGTAGAGAAACAAAAAGATTATTCTCCATTGCTAATTTTTATCCAGTTTTATTATTTTTTTAAAGTAACTAGCTTTTATGTATTTCATTGTATTAAAGTGCATATATATGATAAAATCAAGTATCTATAGCCCTATAGCGTTTCAAAGTAGCTGCATTAAGATGTGTTGCGCCTTAGGGGCTGTTTGGCAGCCTCTTAATCAGCCTATTAATGGTTCAGATGCTGAATAGTTCAGCACTTAATGGTTCAGACTGTTTGTTTCACGAGCACATGTCTGAATGATTAAGACATTTGCCTCTGAATGGTTAAGCATTATACAAATGCTGAATGGTTAAGAGGTCTAATACTGAATGGTTAAGATCTCTTATCTGAATTGGTCAGATATTTGCCTTTGAATAGTTAAGTGATATACCAGCTCTTAATGGTTCAGACCTCTTAATGGTTCAGCATTTAATGGTTCAGACCTCTTATTGGTTCAGCATTTAATCATTCAGATACTACCAAACAACCCTTACTATAGTGTGCGCTTAGTATGTGATGCGCCATCCCAATACCCATGTGTGCAACTCAATAAGGGGACTAACTGTCAAAATAAACAAACACCCTGATAAATCGATGCGTTACAAATGACAAAAGGTTTTGAACAAAATCCGTAGTTTGTCCAAATTAAATGAAAATTTATATCTAGAGTATATAAAAATGAATGATTAGGAGAGACACTTGAAGACTTTTAGTTAACTCTAAATTTATCTCTCTTATATTAAATGATTATAATTTTAAATAAGTAAACTAAACAATAAATTTTAAACTGTAAATCTTTTTCTTTTAATAATTTATTAAAACATACTAAACTATATGATTTTTAATATATCTTATCTTAGATATAATTTTATTATTTATAAATTTTATTACTTTTATTTATAATTTCTTAGATATAGAGTATTTTTTATTTCATCAATGATTAATCACATATATAATACAAAACATTTATAAAAAGTAATTGTTTTAAAATGTTATATTTATTCCAACGTGGGTTACCAGCCTAGTCATTATAATATAATCAAGTGTTAATGTTATCAAGTCGATCTATTATTTATTTCCTAGGGCTTTCTAAATATGTAACAAAATATAGTGTCCTATTAAATAAACCACTCAATGTGCTCAATAGAAACGTAATAATGGAATATTTTGATATCTCTTAAACATATTACCAAAACATGTAAAAGGATTTAAAGTTTTAAGTTTTTATAATATTTTTCTTTCGTAATAAACTAATTATAAAATAGGTATAAGTAATATGTATATCTATCAACTTTATGAGATAACTTGTTAGTTGTTACTTTATAATTTGTCATTAATAAAAATTTAACATATATAAAACGGATAACATGTAAGCTCAGTCTATCCATGCCATTTGAAAATATTTTAATGTAATCACAGTTAAAAATAATATAAAATGATTTAAAACGTAAAACACAATACCAAACACATATAACAAATGATGAAAACAATTTGATACAACAAACTAATATTTGATATAATGATCAGGCATATTAGACATGACAATGAACTGATTTATCTGACATATGCCTGACAAAATGGACGGGTTGGGTTGAATAGAATAACGGGTCAGGATAAGTTCATGTCAATATGGGTTCGGGTTAGCATGGCTTGTTTCTATGGGATTTTTAATTGAGTAAATTACCATTCGCATCCCTGACATTTCCCAAAAATAACTAGTTGCATCCTTAAAGTTTGAAAACGTCACTATGTCCCTTGACTTTTCATTTTTTCATCCACTTGCATCCTGAATAATAACACCAATAGTATCTGTTAAAAGCTTTATTAAAAAGACTAAACTACTTTTAAAATTCTAAAAAATAAAAATAAACTTGTTGGATTCACACACCCACTTATTTTTTTAACATATTAAAACTTTATTTTTAAAACCCACATAATCCCTCTCTCTCACATCTCCCTTATTTCTATCACTACTACCACAAACCCCATCACCACCACCAAAGGGTGTCTGGATAAGCTTTTCAAAAAGAATTTTTAGTTTTTAGAGTGATGAAAAGATAAGTCTTAGTACTTATTGAAGGGATATTTTTTTCTATTCACCCCCCAAAAAGCCAAAAAGTCATTTTAAAAAGCACCATCCAAAACCTCCATCCCCACAACTATAACCACCCATCATCACCTCCACGGCTTTACCACAGCTTGCACGTCACTACCACCATAGCTTGCCCACCACGACCACAAGCTCCCTATCACCGCCACTACAACCTCCTGTCACCATCACGGCCACCACAACCTCTTCTCACCGCCACTACGACCTGCCTTCACCCTATCACAACCTCCCCTACCCCGCTACCGCAGCCCCAACACCACCACCACAACCGCCATTGCTACGACTATAGCCCCTATTCACTACCACCACAGATTGATCGCTCACCACAGCCTCCCTTCCCGTCGCCGCCCACTACAACCCCGGTCGCCGCCCATTACAGCTCCCCATCGCCGCCCACCAAAGCCCCCGTCACTCCCACCACAGCCCCCATCACCGCTGCGTGGGGGAGAGAGAAAGAGAGAGAGAGAGAGTGTGTGTGTGTGACACTGAGATAGAGGGTGTGTGTTTTTGATAGTGGGTGTTGTGGAGATGGCGGTACCTGTGGTGGTGATGGCGGTTCCGGTGGTGGTGATGGTTGGGTGTGGTAGTGGTGGTGATGGTCTGATGGAAAGATGGGAGAGAGAGTGGGTGGGTTGGGGGGTGTTTGGTGTGAGGTGTTTGGTAAAGGTAAAGGTGAAGATGAAAAATGTGTTTATGGTCAAATAGGGTGGTCCCATATATATATTTTTTATTTTTTAAAATTTCAAGAGTAGTTTTGTTTTTCATAAAATATTTAACAAAAATGAAAAATAACATCAGTTTTATTATTCAGGACGCATATGAATAAGAAAATAAAAATTCATGGAACAAATAGTTATTTTTTAGAAATGTGAATTATCTACTCTCTAACATTTTTCTAACACAATGAACACGCTCTAGACTGACCGGAATACCCCCTTTCAGTTTCTTAAACAACCACACAATCGCCGCCGTTGACTGATCGGAGAGTCAAGGTAGACCTCCATTCGAAATGCTCTAACGGAGATCACCCGTAAAACCGCTCAAAATCTTCCTCCGATGAACACAACAATTCTTCTACTTCTCTTCACTCTCACTTTCGCTTTCTCCGATTCTTCAAATGTACCCATCGGAATCCACCCTCTAGGTTCTCTATGTACACGTCTCTTATATTTATACATTTTTTCTCTCATTTTGAGGTTAATTTGATCTTTTTCTTTGACAGATGAGAAGTACTTTGCTTCGGAGGTGATCAGTTGCAAAGATGGATCGAATTCCTTCACTAGAGATCGTATTAACGACGATTTTTGTGATTGTGTTGATGGTACTGATGAACCTGGTACTTTTTAAACCCTAATTGATTATTGATGAATTTCTGACATTATATTGTTAATTGAGTTAGTTTTTAGCCTTTTAGATCAATTTGATTTGAGTTTTACAGATTCAGAGAATATATTGAATGTTATTGATAATTAAGTGAACTTTACAACAATGCCCCAAACTAATTGCTGCTCAAAACACAACTATTTTTTTTGAACGGGCAAATGTGAGACCCGTTCGAAGGATAGGTGCCATCCCCATCCCCTCGGGAGGAAACTCATTGTTAAGAAAACCCCAGGCTAGTAATTTTGCGCAGAGTGAGTGTTAAACCCATAACCTCCCAAAACACAACTATTTACTATTGAACTTTAACAACTTGATCTCTTTGTATTTCTATATATGATTTATGAATTTGAGTGATTCATGTCATATATGCAGCATTGCAGCATGTAACTTTGTTGCTATGATCTGCAGGAACATCTGCTTGTCCTACTGCTAAGTTTTACTGCAGAAATGCAGGAAGTTCGCCTCGGTTTCTATTCTCTTCTCGCGTGAATGACCAGATTTGTGGTATGCGTCATCGGCTTACTTGTGTATCTCTCATTTCATAAGCCTGTTTAATGAAGCAGCCATGATATTATAGATGAAGGGTTAAAATCTGAGTCGTGAAATCGAACATATTCGTTGATATTGTTTTTCATAATCTTTTCTTTGCCAGATTGTTGTGATGGGAGTGATGAGTATGATGGCAGCATCGTATGTCCTAATACATGTGTCATGGGTGGGCATGCTGAATACAAGACACTAAATTATGGTTCCAGAATCAATAGGTTTGGTTCTCATGGGACCAAACAGAAAAGGGCTGGTTTTAATGGAGAAGACACAATCCAAAAACTGCAAGGTAACACTTAAATCTCTATACTCTATATATTCGAAATAACAAATTTCATATACATTTGGCTTTTAAGGTCAAATCAATCACCATCGGTCATGTTGAAAATTGATATGGATTTTTATGTGCATAGACAAACAGTTAAATGGTGAGTTTTAAAGTTCATCACATCAAAAGGTAAGTTTTGAATGTAATACACGATAAGAATAGGTGTAAAGTTAGATACAATTACATGCATATTGCCCAAAATAAATACAACATTTTACTAAAATGAAATATATGAAATATTTTTCTCAGTATATGTGTTGTAAACCTAGACAACACGGATATAAGTTTAAATCGAATGAAATGGATAGACAACATGTTGAATAGAGATACATAAAACACTACTCAAAACGACCCATCGAGCAATTTAAATACAAATTGAGATACAAAAGACCACTACTAATTATAGCTTAGAGTTTAAAGAACACCACCCAAGTGGCCAAACTTGGATTACTTTGGGAGACTAACCGGGCACTCATGAATAAGAACACATAGTAGATAATTAATTATAAAAACAACCACCCTTTGATTATTTTTTCTTATCCCATAAGTAAGATCAATTACAAGTGGTTGAAAAAAAATAGAATATGTGGTCTTCCATGACTCTTAATAATAAGCTAAAATAAGTAACTAGTTTTTGCTTATTATTAGGAGTCATAGAAGGTCACATTGTCTAATTTTCCAAGCGCTAATAAGAAATAATGATCAAATGGTGGTTGTTTTTTATGATTAATTTTCTAATGTGTATTTTCATTCATGAGTGTCCAGTTAGTCTCCGGTGCTAATCTAAGCTTGGCCATTTGGGTGGTGTTTTGTGGAATCCAAGCTATAACTGAGTGGTGATTTTTAGTATCTCAAATTGTGTTTAGATGGCACGATAGTTCGTTCTGAGTGGTGTTTTCTGTATCTCAATTCAACACGTTATCTATCCGTTTCAGTTGATTCTAAACTTCTATCCGTTATTGTTCAGATTTACAACAATATGTAGCATACTTCCAGTTTTATACAACTCACAACTGTACGCAATCAACCTTCTATTTTAGTAAAATAATGATATGACACATTGCTACATCGTCAAGAACTTGTGTTTGGTCACCCATTTTCCGCTAGGTTAGAATTGAACGTTTATGACGAAGGATTGAAGGAAAAAATTTTTTCCTTCGACAAGTGATAGAAGGGGGTCTCTTTGGAAGCGGTCTCTTTAGAATGGATTGGATCGAAACGACTTTCCTTACCAAGATAGAGGAAAGACTCGCCACCACCTACCTCCTCAGACCCTGCTCTTGAGTGGGATATACTGGGTTTGTTTGTTTGTTTGTTTGTTGTTGTTTGTAAGTGATAGAAGGGGGAAAGTAAATTATATTTTGGTGTAAAAACACTGTTGTCAGGCTTGGATCGGACCGCGATTCGGGTGCCTGGCAGATCCGATCCAGGGTGGTTCGTTTTGGTTGCTTTGAACCGGCCGGTTGGAACCGAACCGGCGGTTGGACCGGCGAACCGGGCCGGTTCCGACCGGTTTTCCATTTTAGTGGGTAAAAACATCCATCGCCACCTCCACCGCCGCGGTCGTCCTCCGTAACCACGACGCCCACCTGTCAATCGAATCCCCAAATCAGCCATTTCAGCACCAATCGAACCTCATCTTTGACACATACCAACGATTGCTTCCCTTTAGCCCGCGAAGAACTTCGATTGTGATTTCCCCCAGGTTCGATTTGTGAAAGATTGAGAGAGAGAGGTTCGCCGGAGACCCGCGCGAGGGGGGGCCGGAATCGACTGGAAACAGGAGGAGGGGGAAATAGGGCTGCGACCGGCCCTCTCTCTCTTCCTCTCTTTTCTGCCCAATTTTGATTCTAAACCCTAAAATGGAGAAAGGTTTGTTTATATAGCAGGGTTAAAGGAATGGGTTCGTTAACGGGTCGGACACGCTCGATTAAATTGCACATAACGTTAAAATTCGTTTCTCGTTAGTTTCAATTTATACAAAACGTTATAAGTGCTCCGTGATTATGTATTTAAAACATGCCGTTAAACCATAAATTAGTACGTCGTATATACAAATATAGTTAAGTTTTATATATAACTATAAAATATATGTATAAATCATATATAAATTACTTATATTTAATTACATATATAAATATAATTAAAATATAGTTAAATCCGGTCCATCCGGTCCGACCGGTCCGACCGGTCTGACCACCAAACCAGTAAGACGTCCGACGTCCGATCCGGTTCTGTTCTGAAAACATTGGTAAAAAACCTCCCTTTTGGTGGGTAACTTTTCAATCCTATCTTTTTATTTTGATTTTCGTCCTTTCTAAAATTTGTAATTTCGATTAACAGGCAAGCACTTCTGTTTAAGCGTACATTTGCATTTTCTTCTGCATGGAAAGAGTATTTGATTACATGACCATCATATTGATGTTGCAGTTGAGCTAGTTGCTGATTTGACTTTTAAAAGTCAAATGCTACAGATTTTCATTTCTGATAATGACACCCGTTAATGATTGCAGGTTTGAAGGTTGTGATATTCATACAAGTGATTCTTTTGGCCTTTCTAGTCTTCCTTTGTCAGTGTCGTTGGCGAGCTACTTCGAGGAGGAGAAATCCTCGTTAACAACCGTGTCATTTTCTGATTATATTAGTTAAAGTGAAACATTTAGTTGAAAATCTAGGATCGGTGATTTCATGATAATCTTTTTGTAAACATGTAGAATTGCTTAGTTATAGTATAAAGAGGGGCTGAAGGCCCATTGTACTGGATACCCGTAAACGGTAAACCTATGTTTTCTTTAAAAAAACCTCCTCGTAGAACTTTTTTAAAAAAAATCTGGTTTTCTCTCTGCTTACGACATTTCTATGGTCCAACGTGATACCTTTGGCAAATCTCATATTGTTCCACGGGAGAGATAATGGGTCGTAATGTCTGACCTCAAATTTATCGATATATTTTGGCGCATTGATCTATTGATTGTGAATTAGAGGAGAATTTCATATTTATACATACTTGAGTTGCAGTAATTTTAAGATAGATGACCTCTGAGATGGACAAAACAGGCGATATTCATTGATATGTATCTTAACTAGTATGAAACGCTTTATAAACATGTTTAAATTGATAATCCAGTGATTAATATACTATACATTTTGTCATTTTCCATTCTTTGAAAACATTCCTTGAAGAATACGAAACTACAACATACATATTTAAGACCATGAAGTTCTATGAAAGAAGCCCTCTCGACTGGAACGTTTAACGCGGTTTACCTGACCGTATTTGATGTCAAGATTGACAAAACAACATCATGAGCCCGAGGTGTAGCATTAGCCCGACAAAGCGGGCAACTATCGTGCGAAAAAAGCCACATATCAATACACGAAACATGAAAAACATGCGTGCATTCAGGCATTATCCGAACCTCCTCGTTCTCTTCAAACTCACCCAAACAAACAGCACAAGTCCCCTCTTTAAACTCTTTCGTGTACTTATGAACAGGCAAGAACCTCGACAAACCAATCGAGCTCAAACCACTTGAACTCGAGGCACCAACAGCAACTGGGATGGATAACCTTAAGCTGGAGTTGCGGTTAACCCGGATTCTTGGACTGCGGTACACATTTGGTGGTCTATCCGGCTCGGGGAGGGTTTGAGGAGGGCTACGACGACAGTTAACCGCTATGCAGTGGATAAAAGCCACGAAAACTGCACCCGAAAGGACCCCGAGAACCCCAACTAAGAGCGGGTCAATACGATCGCCACGTGAGCCGCCCATAACGGAGAGTTGTTGAGAAGTTAAGGAGGTTAATGGTGCAGTAAGTTGATCATCTTGTTCACTTGAAATGTGTATATATGTTATGTTTTTGCTGACGTGGATGCACACGGTGTAATTGAAGGACTTTGATCACATTTTTGGAGTCAACCAAAGGCCCTTAAGAATGTGTTGTGTTGTATGTATATGACCAATTGACCACAGTAATATTTTATTGGTCGAGACAAAACAACAGCCGTAAAATAAGTAGTTGATCTTTTCGCGGCGGTACGACATCACATCTAACGATTGTATTTGATTTTAGTTTTAAATATACGAGTTACAGCTCTCTTAAATTAAATAAAACAAGCGTGAGGTTAGACGAATTTAGGCTTAGCTCGACTCATTTACATCTTTAAATTACAACACAACTAAAATGGAACTTTATTAAGGGTGTCAATCGTGTCATGTTGACTACATTAACTTTTTAACAGTATAAAGATAGTTAATGAATATTATATGTGCATAAGGGCGTGGGAGCGGACTTAGAAACTCAGGGTGGCAAGGGAGTAAGGTGAGGTGGCAGTGACTTGGAACGGCGGTAACACCCTTTGGTTTATACATATATAGCCGATTCTAAGTTCCAAAGTCCAAACCATAAACCATTGTTTCATATGCATGTGGCTTTTGAGTTCAAATCATTCACTGATCATGTTGAAAATAGGCATGGGCACTACAACAAACAAACGTTACACTCTTCTCGTCCTAAAATTCAGGATAAACTGTATAGAACTGTATTAAACTTTAAGCTTCTTACTATTATACATACTGGAGTTTAAACCTTACCTTTTCATGTAACCTATTTTTCGAACTTTGTGTATGAAAATCATCTAACTTTACATTTTGTTTTATGGGTTCGGGCCGTATCGGTCAGAATTTGATGTAAGCATGCTTACCCTACAGTTGATGTAAGATGCTATTTCCTACTACTTGAACGCATTAGCTCAAATGCTTAATGGTACAAAACAAAAGTCTTACCAGTTGTTACAAGCCTCGTAGCAAGTAATAAATATTAAGTGTATGTTTGGTACGATGTAATAAAATGGATGAGACAATGAAATGTATAATAGATGGAATGTATGAAGGAATAAAATGAATAATTACATTCTATTATCGTGTTTGGTTACAATATATGAATTAAATAAATCATTACTTTATATTTATTGTTAGGTACGAAAATATCATGAATGGAATACAAAAATTGTTATAATAGTGATGACCAATGGTGGTGGCGACCAGTGTGGTTGCTGGTGACGGTGGTTGGTCGCGGTGGTGGGCGTAAACGGTAGTCGGTGGTAGTGGTGACTGGTGGCGGTGGTAGGCAGCGGCGGCGGGCGGTAGTGGCTGGTGGCGGTAGGCAGTGACAGTGGTGGTGGTTGTGGTGCTGAGGGTAGCTGGTCGTAACTAGTGGTGGTTGTCGGTGGTGGTGCTGGTGACGGTGGTTGGCGGTGGTGGTGGTGGCCGGTGACGATCGATCTTGGTGGGCAATGGTGGTTGTTGCAGTAGGTGGGTGGGTGGTGTTGGTGACTAAAGATGGAAGAATGAATGGAATGAAAAAAAAGAAGGGGGTGTGGATGGAATGAATTTGAGAGAATAAAATTAACTTTCTAATGGTTCATTTCATTACCTCCACCAACCAAACATGTCTTTTTTCATTCACCCTTAATGGTTTATTTCATTCCGCCTCTTATTGTGTAGCAAACGCTACCTAAAAGTAATCACTACTTTAAAATTGGATCCCTTTAAACGCACTTTGCTCCAAGATATATACCATACCACCCTTTTGGGTTCATTACACTAAAATGCATTTTACTTTCACATTTTGTCATTGTTGTAAGAATATTTTTCAGTGTGTATGAATTGAAGAATTTACACAAGGTATGACCTGAAAAAAGAGGGCCCCCCTTACAATGATAAAAAAAGGTCTCTTTCTAATTTACTAAGTTTTACTTTAACTCATACGGACTCACTGGCCGGCTTAACAGTTTTAGAGGCCTGAAGCGAAGTGTAAATGGAGCCTTATCTAACGGTTATTGTTATGAATCCTTATTTTTTATTCAGGCTTAAAAACAATAATAATAAACTAGAAAGTTTTTAGTTTGCAAAGTTAACTGTGTCAGTTAAATTTTATTTTTTCTTTTCAAGGAACTTATTTTGTATTTTAATTTTTATTTGACATGGCGGCAAGGAATAAACTAATAACTAAAAGTAAAAAAAACTAATAACTAAAAGTAAAAACTATAATCTAAGTAACAAACTAATACCTAAATATTATAATATATATTAATCTAAATGGTCGGTGACTACAAGAGGAATTTGAATTTTATAGTTTTACCACTGAACTTTGATAAGTAGTAAAAATAACCCTGAGTTATATCATTCAAAGCATAATGTACTATCTCTTACTTGCATCCTCTCAAAGCATAATGTACAATTAGTTGATGCACACATTTGGTTACTAATTAACATTTGGTGCCCGGTAGAAATGAACTGAAGGACTGAGCGCATACTGCACCGCCATTCCATCAGGCTAAGAAGAGACGGGCGGTGGCAACACATGGTGGCGCCGGCGGGTGGTGAAGCGACGTTCCACTGTATCCACCAAGAACCGGTCGGTTGCCGCTGTCTTGAAAGGCTGGAAAACCCTCCGGAGTTCACCAAAAGCCGATCGGCTCCTCCTTTTCGACTCCTCCTTTCTCTCTCTAAACTCATTCAACCTCTATCTATCAAACCCATGAGTGTGTTGGTTTCTTTCTCTTTTTCTGGAAAGATAGGAGATTGCTTTTGGAGTTAAATTCTTTTATTTTCTTATTTTAAAGTTTCTCAAAATAATAATGTTATTGACTTTTATTGTTATCAATAAGATAAAATTAATTGTTTTTACCATTACTTAACAACTGAAAGCCTGAAACAAGATTAGAAAATCAACAAAATATAGTTATAATTTTTTTTATTAGCTAAGTTAATAATAAGTTATATTTAAATATAAGTTATATTTAAATACGTATAGATATATGAAATAATTAAACTATACAGTCATTCAATCTTTATATATTTCATGGCTAATATATTGTAGTCATAAGATTATTTTGATGTTCTATAACTGATATATGATAAAAGTTTTTTTCTCATTTATAAATTTACAATTTGTTTTTTTATTTAGCTCAAATATAAAACAATATTTGATATATATAAAATCTAACCTTAGATTCTAATGAATTAAATATATCTTCTATTAATGCGTTTCTTAATAGATAAACGACAAATCATGCTTATTTGTAAAAAATATAAAATATATAATAGAGTAAATTGTCATTTTCGTCCCTGTGGTTTGGTGAAAATTACCACTTTCATCCAATAGTTTGTTTTTTCGCATATGGGTCCCTGTGGTTTACAAATCTTGTCATATTCATCCAGTTCGTTAACTCCATCCAACATTCTCCGTTAAATGAAGGGTATATTGGTCATTTTACATATATGTTTTATTTTTCTATTTTTTAAACCCCATTTAATATATCCCCTTTAAACAAATTGCTATTTTAGTCCCTGTGGTTTGGACATGTTTGCCAATTCAGTCCAAAATCCCACCACCTTGGCATAAAACACCATATCACCACCACCCGTGATGGAACCACCATGTAGACGTAGGGTACAAATAACCCACACAAGACCGAGTACCAGAACCCGAAAGCCCGGCCCATGCGGGTGGAATGGGTAAGCCAGCAGGACACGTGCCCCGCATTTAATTACATCAGAATCACCCCAATCATAACCGATAATTCAGTAACGGTCGGAGAACATAAAAGGTAATGGATTTGCCGGGGAATAATCCCTGTAAATCAGCACACGAGACGGGCACCACCACCTTAACTGGTGTTGTTTTCATTGTGCGTAGGTGTGAAGCTTCAGAGAGCATCGGTGGATCGAAGTTCAACAAGACCGGAACCATCCAGAGTTGGACCTCGTATTTACACACCACACCACCACCACGCCACAAAACCACCACCACTCCATCAGAACCACCAAATCATCACCACCACCCTATCATAAAATCACCAACACCATACCAGACGGGCACCACCACCACACATTAGATCTCCACCACCACACATTAGATCTCCACCATCACATACTAGATCACCACCACCATGTGGACCCTAGAAACCAACCGTTAATCTCAAACTTATAACAAACCCCTTCGAAAACGTATATAGAACCCTTAAAAACGAGTATTGTAGAGGTATTAGTAGGATCTGATATGCATTTTCGAAGTGGTATGTACAAAGTCCAATATTGATTGTCGATTTTTAGGGTTTACATGGTAGCGACGATCCGATGTGCGTGGTGGTGGTGGGCGCTCTGGTGTGGTGTTGGTGGCTTTGTTATGGGGTGGTGGCGGTGGTTCGGTGGTTCTTGTGACGGGTAGTGGTGTGGTGGTTATTTTTGGACTAAATTAGCAAATACGCTCAAACCACAGGGACTAAAATAGCAATATATTTAAAGAGTATATATTAAATCAGGTTTAAAAATAAAAATAAAAACATATATGTAAAATGACCAATATACCCCTACATTTAACGGAAATTTTGGATGGAGTTAACGGACTGGATGAATATGACAAGATTTGTAAACCACAGGGACCCAGATGCGAAAAAACAAACTATTGGATTAAATTGGCAATTTTCACCAAAGCACAGGGACGAAAATGGCAATTTACTCTATATAATACAATATTAACATTTTTGGATGCGTTTAGATTATTATCAAGTATAAAAATATAAGAGTATAAAATACATTATGTAATTTCTTGATAATCCTAAAAGTTCATCTAAATGATTTTTATTTGTTAATTTTTTAAAAGATTTCATATGAGATGCTTACTATTCCTTTCTTTATTATAGTTTTTTTTACCGTAGTAACGTGTAGATCAATATTTCATAAAAATTCCAAGCTCGAAAGAGACCCGCGGCAACGCGCGGGCCTCAATTTCTAGTTACAACTATAATCAAAGTATGCAATATCCCAAGCATGCAATAGCTTGCTAATAGCCTTAATCCAATTAACCAATAATCCAAATTTGTAATGACTTTAAAACAACATATATGTTAAGGTTGTTGGAAGAATATCAATTGATTAATCCGTAATTTTTGTTGAGGCCCCTTCGGATCATATATGTAGGATCAATTAGTGTTGGATGAACAACATCAAGGGTATGCACAAAAGTGCAGTGACCCGGTGGAAAACAGGGTCAAACGGGAACACACAATTCAAACAAATACAATCTGATTTCCAGACATTATTCGACATACAGATAGGGTATTTATACACATACAATGACGGTTACAATCTACTAAAACTAACATAACTATCCCTTTAATTCCCGCCTAATTTACACGTTTGACTTTTTCTATTTGACTTTTATATTCTTCTTAATAATTAACATTAATCTACTTCATTTAAGATTGTCTTGATTATGATCTTCCAACATTCACTCCCCTAATCAAGATAATCTTAATCTTGTCTTCTCTGCACTTGTTCATCCAATTCTGCAGTCTTCTTCGTTCCTTCTTCGGTTGACTTTCAAATTCCAATTTTGACTTCGACTCTCCGGATCCTTTGATCAAGATTAAGCTGTGTTAACGCTGTCTCTGTCGAATTGAATTTGATTCGATATGATCTGAAGGATGTCGATCTCGATAGTTATCGATCGGTATCCGAATTGAACAATCGGTTCAATGGTTTCGATCCTATGATCGACAATTAACGATTCCACTTTTGTTTTCCTTTCAATTGCCTTTTCTCTTTGTCTCTGAGATCTTCCTTTGAATCGTTGAAGATCGTTCCATACTTCAATTCTGTTTCAATAACCCAACTTGAAGACTTGATTCACGATCAATCTTTACTCTCTGTTTTGCGATGATCTGTCAAAACGATGTTTCCCTGCATCGATTACTTCCTTCTCGTTTCTGTCTCTCCTTGGCCTTCTGCCGGAAACGAGGATCGCAAAAATAACACTTGATTTCTTCTCTTCTCTGTTTCTTTCTCTCTTCTTGCAATGGCGATTTCATGACTGCTTTCGATTGATCCCTTGTAACCAACGCTCTGATACCATGTTGAGGCCCCTTCGGATCATATATGTAGGATCAATTAGTGTTGGATGAACAACATCAAGGGTATGCACAAAAGTGCAGTGACCCGGTGGAAAACAGGGTCAAACGGGAACACACAATTCAAACAAATACAATCTGATTTCCACACATTATTCGACATACAGATAGGGTATTTATACCCATACAATGGCGGTTACAATCAACTAAAACTAACATAGCTAACCTTTTAATTCCCGCCTAATTTACACGTTTGACTTTTTCTATTTGACTTTTATATTCTTCTTAATAATTAACATTAATCTACTTCATTTAAGATTGTCTTGATTATGATCTTCCAATAATTTTATAGGATATGTAATTCAAATCTATGATTAAATGATAGCCTGAACATCAAATTCACTAAACAATATATTGTACACAAATAACTTATCTAATGGTTACCTAAATGCTAAAGTCATAAACAATAAAACTAAACAAACTGTGATTGAAATCATAAACCTATTCACTAAACAAACTACATACTTAATCAAGAGATTGTAAATAAATGATTCAATATATGGTAGTCTTTTTAGCCTAAACACCTAAGCCAGTCACAGGTCACTAAACAAAAGAATGCATAATGCAATTAAAATCATTGAATGGTCCTAAACAATCGTCAGCAGGTTGTAATTCAAAACTCAAAATCAATCGAAAATTGAGATTAAAATTCCTCACAACTTGTAACTCAAATCATAAAATCAATGCATACTTGAATAATTGCACACAAGACCCATTTCTAACTTCCGATGCTAATGAAAAGGTGGTTAATAGGCGGCGAAGAGACAATGATTTTGTAGTCTGTGCTCACAAATGGAGAATAGGTGAATCGTTGTACACAAAGATGATTCGGTGAATCGCTAGTCGATGTTCAAAGATGGGATCACGAGAAGTATAAAAAAAATCACAATTCGACTTTGAAAACACATCTGTCACTAACATGCTGTAATTAGGTAACTAATGAATCGAATTCGGAGGTTTATTTCACTAATGGGTTTTGCTGGATTGTCGCTGTACTTTGGAAATCCATACGTTGATGTAGCTTCATGTTTTGGAGGTGTTGTCTTTTCCTCCTTTGCACTTGATAGAAACTAACAAACCCTTAAAATTTAGGGGCCCATGTTTTATGGAGGCCCCAAGCAACCTGCTTCACTTTGGCTGCACTTGGGCCGGCACTGTGGACTCATTATGTGATGCTTCCAATGACTATAAGTTTATATCATGTAGAGTAGTTGTAAGTTTATGTTGAGCCATGACAAACAAGATATTCATAGGTTTGATTTTAGTCTAAACGTATTAGAGTTGATTTCGGGTTGAACTCACAAGATCGATTTGGTCGGTTTGCGGGTTGACCCGTTTGTTTAAAAAAGGAGTTTTATGTCATAATTAATGCTCATTGAGTCTTTTGTGCTGACACGATTTTCAGGCTTGCGTGTGCTCTAGTTCGTGCCAAAATTACATATTAATGTCACATTCGTGTTAGTTTCTAAATGCCAATCGTGAAAACGACCCATTTAACATCTCTAGATTATCATAGTCAAATTGTTCGAACATGTTCAAAATGATAATCTTGAGATTGATATACATCTTCCATTCTTTGTAAATATTCTTGAAGCATACAACAGTATAACACATATTCAAGACCATGATGTTCTCTTCAAGAAGCCTTCACCACCTAAACATATACATAACCCGCCTTACCCAACCGTCGTCGTGATCGACAAAACAACCTCACGAGCCCGAGGCGTAGCATTAGCCCGACAAAGCGGGCAACTATCATGCGAAAAAAGCCACATATCAATACACGAAACATGAAAAACATGCGCGCATTCGGGCATTATCCTAACCTCATCATTTTCTTCAAACTCACCCAAACAACCGCACACGTCCCCTCTTTAAACTCTTTCGTGTACTTACAAACAGGCAACAACCTCGACAAACCAATCGCGCTCAAACCACTTGAACTCGAGCCACCAACAGCAACTGGGATGGACAACCTTAAGTTGGAGCTGCGGTTAATCTGTATTCTTGGGCTGCGATTCATGTTTGGTGGCCTAGCGGGCTCGGTGGGGGTTCGAGGAGTCCTGCAACAACAGCTAACCGCTATGCAGTGGATAAAAGCCACGCAAACTATACCATAAAGGACCCCGAAAATCCCAATCAAGAGCGGGTCAATACTATCGCGATCTGAGTCGCCCATAGCGCAGAGATATCGACAGTTGAAAGAGGTAATGGTGCAGTAAGTTGATCATCTTGTTCACTTGAAATGTGTATATAAGCTGAGTTTCTGCAGATGTGGATTCACTCATGACTCATGCACACGGTGTATTTACAGGACTTTGATCACAAATTTGGAGTCAAACCAAAGGCTTCAGAAATGTGTGTTTATATGACCACCGTAATATGTTATATTGCTCAGGACAAAACAACAGCCGTAAAATGAGTTGCAGATCATTCGCGGCGGCACGGTGGTGATTATATTTTAGAAAGACTTTAAAAAACAAATTGTATTTTTGTTACAAAGTATGAGAATATACGATAAGTAAAAAAAATCATAAAAAAATTATATCTCACAATTTAAATCTAATTTCAAAAAAGTAATTCCGAGCTTTTGTTCCTTAACGTTCTCACTAAGAAAAAGATAAACGAAAAATAAAAAAGTAAAAAAAAATTAACGTTTTTTATTGTGTAATTTATAAAAAAACAAATGACGTCATTGTATCATTATGAAAAACATAATGACGTCATTGTGTCATAAAAAAACATTATGAAAATTTTTATTTATTTTTTTCTGAAAAAAACGATCATAGAAACATAAACTCCAAATTACTTTTTTGAAATTCGATTTATATAGTAAGAAATAATTTTTTTATGAATTTTTTAGAACAAGCCCAGAGTAAGGGGATGTTTGAGATTGTTTCTGAAAACTAACTTATAGCTTTTTGAAGAGGTAAAAAGACAAAAATACTCCTCCAGAAACCACTAGAAGTTACAGAAAATCACTAGAAGTTATAAATTGTAACTTCTAAAGAGTATTTATGTAATTTTAGCCCTCCAAAAAGTCCTAAGTTTTTATGCACAAACATTTTGATGCCTCGTGGCCTTTTTTCAATAATTTATCCGACATTCCAAAGCTACTTTTGGAGGTAAGAAACTAATAATCTCTTCTGTTTTGTAGTATTCATGCCTGAAATCTGAATTTCCACCGACTCATGTTGTGAAATCCATTCCTCTATCACCAATAATTTTGACCGAAGTTGTATGAACGATGGTTGTTACGATTTCAATACTGCAGAATAGTGGATTGAACGATTTATTCAATCCATTCACTGTTCGTAAGAGCAAATTTGTTGATTCTTTATCTTTGCTTTGCTGTCGGAATTCTTGTTTTGATTGGTTGGATTGAATCAGTTTTGAAGTGAGATTGAGATAAAGATTGTATTTTGTTCACATGCACACCAACTGTTTGATAAAATTCCGCAACCAATACCAAATGCTTTTCCTGCTGTATTCCATTTTCAGGTCAATAGAGAACTTATGATTGTTATACAAACACATGTTGAGATATTTCTTTGATGTTCATATTGGAGTAGAATGTGTGATGGAATCTTGATTATATGATTTATATCTGCATACTGTAATAATCAAACAATGGCACTGGTACCAACGCTTGTGAAGCTATGTAAACCAATCCGTTTGTTTTCCTTCCCCTTCATCCAGTTTTCTTCTCCCATACATACAATCTCATCACAACAACTTCTTGAAGAATCAATTAAATCCGCCATTGAAACCAAAAGTTACCAGCAAATTGCTGACATTCTTAGTGCCTCGAAAGAAACTTCTCAGGCCTTAAATCCTTTCTCATTCCTCTCAAGCTTTCACCAAGAACATAGAACCAAAGTCATTGATGAGATTCTACAAAGTTTTATTCCTCTAAGGCCTCGAAATCATCCTCGACATGCATATGCGTACCTCCTTTCTTTCACACTGCAAAGCACCAATCCTTTACCATTGTCCTTAGCAATCTTACAACGCACCCTTCGGTCAGGCTGTACCCCTGTTCCTCAAACTCACCTACTTCTCTCCAGCGTATGGTTGCATCAAAGGAAGCAATCTGGTAATACTGTTGCCAACATGCTATTGCAGATGCATTCAATTGGATATAAACCGGATGGTGGTGTTTGCAACTATCTTATTTCATCACTGTGCAAAGTTGATCAGTATGAGGAAGCGATTCAGGTCTTGCGGTCCATGGGTGGTGCAGGATGTGTGCCTGATTTTGACAGTTTCAGTTCTGTTATTGGTTTATTTTGTCACCTTAGAAAGACAAAAAACGTTGAAGAGCTGATGAAGGAGATGGTATCTAAATTCAGATTGTCCCCTAGGAAAGAACTGGTGGTAAAAGTCCTAAAGTCGATGCGGGCCAACAAAGATGTTCATAAAGCAGTTGAAATGATTAGTTTTCTTGAAGAAATGAATATACAAATTGGGTTTGAGAGTTATGAGATGGTTGTCGAGATGTGTTTAGAATCCAATTTGTTTGTTTTAGCAGGGAAAGTTGTTATGAGTATGACAAACCGAGGTTTTATACCATATTTAAAGGTAAGGCAGAAAGTATTTGATGGATTGGCTGCTGTTGGTGAATTGGAGTTCGCGTATATTCTTAAAAAGAAGTTTACAGAACTTAACTCTTAGCATTCTACGTATCGTTTCAGAAATTTCTACAGAAACAAAAAAAAAAAGTCTTGCTTCATTTTGTGACTTTTTCTTGGTTTTAAGTAGAAAATTCTGGGGTTGAGCAATACTCATGTAGTTTTTAATAGCTTTGCTTATCCTGACTGTTGCCAAGTAATAATATCCGTCCACTTACCAAATGGCTCAAGTGGGTCTCAGGGGAACCCATGAAAACACCCCTGGAGTCGAACTAAAGTAGAATGGCAGTTGCAATAGCAACCAATATGGGTTGCTTGGTGGCTGCAGCTAACAAACCTCTGTTCATCTGTAGCAGGTACTTTTCAAAATTCTTTTATTTTAACTGCACGTTCTTAGCTTTTAATTTATTGCATTCATCTTCTCTTCTACAAAGAGATAATAATTCTCTGTGAAACGGGTCTTTATGATAACATTATATGTTTGCTGCATGAGATCATCATTGCTTTGTTTCTCATCATTGTTGATATCGGAATCCACAAGCAGTTTTTCTAATAAAGCAATTAAACGGGCCAATTGAGCAAAACTTAAGAAATACAGATGGAATGAAAACGGGTCAAATGGGTCGAAACTTGAAGCACACTAGAGTCTATTTAATAAAAGAAATAAAAAGGATTGTTTGGGGGTCAACTTGATTCATACCTCTTTTGACCAGGATTAAAAAGTACTCATTTTGACTTGAATGACCCATTACCCAATAGTCTGATCCACCCATTTTGCCACCACTAGAACTGATGTTGGTAGGCTTATAAACAAGCGAAATTATCAGCAAACCATTCAGTCGGAAGTTCGTTTATTTACTAAACAAACATGAACAAGAATATCCTTAATTAATTAAACGTACATGAGCAGAGGTCTTGCTTTTTAAGTTATGTTTGGTAATCTGTTACATCGGTGGAAACACTTTGCTATGATGTGTTAACGTATATCTTAATGTGAGTTTGTAATGTGGTATTTATGTAAATTATCTTCTTCTGTGTTACAGGTCTAATCAAATTTTGAATATATAAATAAAAGGAGAGAAGATTAGCATTTGCAGTGATCAGGGAGATCATGGTGACTATTTCCTTATTTCCCCTTTACACCTATGTGTTCTCTACCTAGTTTAGTAATCTTGCATCATAAAGTATATGTGTTGGATTTTAATTTCTTAAAATGGAAAATATTTAATGGAGGACTGGGGCTAGCGTTGCCCTGACCTGTTCAGTTAATCATGTCGAAAAGTTGAACACTAATCCTAACGTTTATTAAACAGGTTAGTTGTGTTGATGTGTTTACTAGAATCAAAGGTTTATGATTGAGATTCAAAGGTGAAAGCAATGTCGTTAATACTTCTAATATACATGATAAATATTACGCCATAAAGGATAATTTTCAAGGCACAAACATAATAAACCTTAAAAAAGACTTCTTAGGTGTTTTTATCTAGTTTCCAGGCTCAAAAATTAACTTTCACGGAATTAAACTTATTGGCATTGGCACTTTCCCTGATGAAAACAATCTTTTTGCTAAATTGATGGATGTGATTTGGTCTCATTTGGATGCCCTTGGGGGCTAACATGTCCTTTTTAAGCATTTATACACACATAGCCACCGACCACCACTCAACGTCACTTACTAATGTCCCTTTTAAGCATTTATACGCATACTTATAAAAAGGTTCAAGGTTCAATTCTTAACAATGTATATATGAGGTGTAGTTTATGAATAAAAGTATGATAGATTTGTTGTTCTGAAAAAACTTTTAGACACGTTTAACTTGTAAAAACTTTTAGACCACTATTATTTTTGACTTTACTCCAACTTTGTAAACTTTTAAACTTGACCTCTAATATTTTGTAAACTTTTTTCCAATTTTACCTCTTGTAAACTTTCAAGTTTAACCAATAAAGTTTTTTAAACTGTCAACTTTTTAATGTTTGAACTTGACCTTTGGTGAATATACGCTTTTAACCTATTAATCTTTTACCAACTTGATATTATTTTAATAAAGTTTGTTCATTAACTTTTATTTAACAAGACTAATTACTGGCTATGTTTAGTTTTTTAACGTTCCGATATTAATTTGGTTAAAATATGATTCTGTTTAAAATGGTTTTTTAGGCATTCTAGGTCATATCAACTCGTTTTATTTCTATACTTTGATTTCTAGAACCGAGTCACCGCAACATCATAATTCATACGTGTCTTTTATTTAATTAATCATGTTAGTGTCACCCTCGCAACTTGCATAACGTAATTCACAGACGCACTACATTACGAGCTTAATTTCTAGTTGGAATAAGTTCAAGAAAAGGTTGACTACTTGGAAATCTAGGCACTTATCTTTTAGGGGTTGATTGACCCTAGTTAAATCGGTGCTTGGTAGCCTACCACTCTACTACTTCTCTTCTCCACGTTTAAAGCTCTGAAGAACTTTATTAACGATTTGGAAGCTATTAGGAATCTTTACGCGGGAATTATTTGTAGGTTAATCTTGATGGATCCGAGTCAAGTCTGGTCAGGGGATTGAATGGGCCATAGTAGTAGTCCAATTTATAGTTTATATATGTTTTGTTGAAGTGTTAGTGGGTCAAAAGCATGGGATGAATGCTGGAATTTTAGGAGATAGTGTGTTAACCGTATGTTTTCTTTTAGTCTGTTTGTTTGTATTTTTGGTTGCAATGAATGAGTAGCAAGAAGTGTTTAAGGAGTAAATCTTTCATTGGTGTGTGTTTTAAGGTATTGATTATACTAAGACATTAAACTTGTTTGTCAAACCAACTACTACTAGATTAATTTTAAGGGTTTCGCTTTCTCAAAATTGAATATACATGTTGAGATCAACAATGCCTTACTACATGAAGATTTATTTGTTACTATGTATATACATAACCTTCTAGTTTTGTTAACTCATTTCGTGCATATCACGTCTACCTATTGTAAAAGGCTTGGAATGTCCTCAAGCAAACCTTGAGAACTTGTTTTCTAAGCTATCTAACTTTACTCAAAGTGTCTCTAATACATCCTTGGTTGTTTATTGTTGGGATTGTATTATGTGTTATATACTTGCATATGTTAATGACATTGTTATTACTTGGAGTTCATCATTTGTGTCCGATTTGCGTAGGCATTCATAATCTTAGTTTGCACTTAGGGATTTAACAATGTTAAGGTATATTTGGTAGATTTGAGTGAGATTCTTGAATGTTGGTCTTCGTATTTCCTACCAACAGTATTTACTGAGACCTATTACAGTATACAGGTCTTAGTTAGTGTTGATCAATATCTGTTATTGTCTCTCTTGGATGACAACTTTCTTGGTGTCTTGGTGTGCCTTCAGAGGTCCCATTAATATATCATATCATGGTTAGGGCTTTATGGTATCTTGTCATGACTTATCGAGAGATTGCATATGCGTCGACAAGGTTTTCTGTTTTATCCTGAAACCTACTTACCACCGCTTGATTGCGGTCAAATTTATTCTTTAGTACCCTAAGGTGCCATATATTATGGGTTGGCTATACATGGATCATCTACTATAGCTATTCACATGCTGACTTGGTAGATGTTTAGATGATGATCGTTTTAGCATAAACTACTCTATGTTTCTGGCACTTAATCTTATTAGTTGGAGTTCCAATAAACTACATACGATTGCTCGTTCTAGCACTGAGGTGAAGTATCACACTCTTACGCACATTATTACTAAGCTTCACCAGATCATTTATATACTTCATGAGTTGTAGATACATCTTATAAGTCCGCTTACATTGTGGTATGACAACATCTATACCGCATATTTAGAAGTCAATCTCGTGTCTAGAAGTCAACTCGTGTTTCATCAGCATACATAACACCTCGCGAACTACTTGTGTTTCATACGATATATGGTGTTATCTCAAAGTTCACTATGCTCCCACTACAATTTAGATTGCAGGTCTTCTGACGAAATCATGCGGTTCATCACTCGTCAGCCCAAACTTCATATCGCTACGCAAGTCCAGCTTAAGGGGGCATATTAGTGCAACTATGGCCAATACTTTGGTTTCTTTTGTAGTTACTAGATTAGTTATGGTGATGGTTGGTTTTCCCTTGTAACTCTTTTATAACATTGATGTGTGCTTTTCTTTTTTAAGAGAAAACATATAAAACACAATACAAAATTTTTTATATCCACTTTCTTTGTATTACTTATAATTCACAACAAGTCTTTCAACCCGAGTAGAATCTTTAATGATTATACCCATAGGCACATTGGAAAAGAATCATACATACTAATTAAACTACTTAAAAGAATGAACAAAAACCAAGTGGGTGGGCTCACTTGACCCTTAGAGCCATTCAAGGAGTACAAGGTTATACTAAAGACTCGATATTAATACTTAGCTTAAATCTGAATATTCAGATGTTCAAATCGATCATAAGTGGAGAATCAGCTGAGTAGACCTTCACTTGCTGCCACAGATACTTCATACCATTGGACAACTTTCTTTTAAATGATTCACATAGATATTCCTTTGGATTCCATTGACATTTCTTGCTGTCATTCAACAACATTCTACTTGTTAGCTAGTGTGATGTCACTAACCTTTGCTTTGTTGGAAATTTATTGATAATATTAATATGGTTATTAATATTTAGTCAATAAGTTATGTGGGCATGTGGGCGCGTGGGCGCGTGGGCGCGTGGGCGCGTGGGCGCGTGGGCGCGTGGGCGCGTGGGCGCGTGGGCGCGTGGGCGCGTGGGCGCGTGGGCGCGTGGGCGCGTGGGCGCGTGGGCGCGTGGGCATGTGGGCATGTGGGCATGTGGGCGCAATGGGGCGCAATGTGGCGCTTTGATGGCGCACTTTGCACTTCGCCAGCAAAACAGGTTCTCTATCTCTCTGGATTCTCTTCTACAAACAAGTTCGGGTTCTAGATCAATCCTGGCAGTACAAACTGCTTCGGCTGTTGTACCCTGGGAAACAAACTGAGTTCTCTTGGGAGGCTCGGAATTTGTTTTAAGGGCCCCGTGTTGAACACGATCCTCAGCTTTTACATTTCTGTTACTTCTATTTCTGTAAATTACCATTGTAAAAGTGATAGATAATCATTTCTTTATGTTCATTTATATTGAGTACATTAATAAAATTGTTTGATTTTTTATTTTTATGAACGGTTCATACAAACTTAAAATAAATTTAAAAAAAAAAACCGTTCATATATTAATCTGTGTTTTTTTTAAAAAATTATTTTCATTTTCTTATTCACGAGTGATCTTCAAAGTTGGACTTAGAACATCTCTCGCTGAGTTTTATAGAATTCTGAAAATAGTTTATATATTTTTTTCATTAGTTGTGGTTATAACTGTTTTCATTTTATTATCACAAGTGATCTTCAAAGTTGGACTTAAAACATCTCTTGTTGAATTTTATAGAACTGTGAAAATAGTTTGAAACCTTTTCAATTTTCATAGTTATTTTAATTTGTTGAAAATTATTCTAACTTAAACTGTTTTTGCAAAACAGCAAACAACATGTCTTCTAGTGCTATGAGTTCTTCTTTATCTGCCCCTTTAGCTGCAACCACGGTGGGAGCGACCACTGTGGCGAACCATGCGGAAAAACCCGAAAAGTTTACGGGTGTCCACTTCAAAAGATGGCAACAGAAGATGTTCTTCTATTTGACCACCTTGAACTTAGCATAGTTCTTGGAAAAAACTGCTCCTCTACCTAAAGAAGGGGATGATGCTCAAGCCTTGAGTGCCATTGATGCTTGGAAGCATTCGGAATTTCTTTGTCGCAACTACGTTTTGAATGGTCTTTGTGATTCATTGTATAACGTGTATTGCAACATAAAGACTGCCAAAGAACTATGGGAGTCTTTAGACAAGAAATATAAAACCGAGGATGCCGGTAGCAAGAAATTCATTGTGGCTCGGTTCTTGAATTTTAAAATGGTTGATGACAAGATTGTGATTAGCCAAATTCAAGAGTTACAAGTTATACTTCATGAAATTCATGCTGAGGGGATGCCTCTCAATGACACCTTCCAAGTTGCATCCATGATTGAAAAGTTGCCTCCAAGTTGGATAGAGTTTAAGAATTATCTTAAGCTTAAACAAAAGGAGATGACTGTGGATGAACTTATTGTTCGTCTTCGAATTGAAGAAGACAACAAAATGGCTCAAAAGGCATCCGTGTGGAACCGATGGCAAAGGCATATATGGTTGAACATGGACAATCGTCAAGGGGTTATAAAGGTAAAGGGAAAAAGCCAATTGGGAAACCAAAGGTGAACCTTGGACCAAAGAAAGGAGTTATGAAAAAGAAACCTCCACCTCCTCCATTCCAAGGTATTTGCTACAATTGTAATGAGACGGGGCACCGTGCTAATCAATGTAAGCAACCAAAGCGTGAGCGTGCGCATATGATGGATGAAGACGGTGAACCGCTAGTGGCAATGATCACCGAGCTAGCGGCAATGGTGGAAGAATTAACCTTGTGGGAGACATTCCACATGGATGGTTCATTGATACGGGAGCTACCCGTCATGTATGTGGTGACAAGACCCTCTTTAGCACTTTAAAGAGGTTAAGGGTGATGAAAAGCTTTACATGGGTAACAAAGCTACGACTGACATCAAAGGCGAAGGAAATGTGATCTTAAAGATGACTTCCGGGAAGGAACTCACCTTGAGCAACACCTTGTATGTCCCGGAGATTCGGAAGAATCTTGTCTCGGGATGGTTGCTTAATAAGTTTGGTTTTCGTTTAGTGTTTGAGTCGGACAAGTTTGTCCTTACTAAACGTGGAATGTATGTGGGGAAGGGCTATGCCCTTAATGGTATGTTTAAGATGAATGTAACCGTTATTAAAAGTGAAATGAATAAGACTACTATTTCTATTTATATGCTTGAGTCTTCAAATATTTGGCATGGTAGACTAGGACATGTAAATTATAATTCTATTCGTCGTTTAATAAATTTAAAATGCATACCTACATTCCATATTGACACAAACTCTAAATGTGAAACATGCGTTGAAGCAAAACTTACAAGATCATCATTTAAACCGGTTGAAAGAATAACCCTAACCCTTGGTTTAATTCACACCGACATATGTGATTTAAAAGCACACCCAACAAGAGGTGGCAACAAATATTTCATCACTTTTATTGATGATTGCACTAGATATTGTTATGTATACTTACTTAAAAGTAAGGATGAGGCAATCAACAAATTTATCTTGTATAAAAACGAAGTTGAGAATCAACTAAACAAGAAAATTAAAGCTTTGCGAAGCGATAGAGGTGGTGAATATGTTGCACCGTTAGCCGATTATGTGCAAAAAGTGGTATAATACATGAATGTACAGCACCTTACTCACCACAATCAATGGCATTGCGGAACGGAAAAACCGTACTTTAAAAGAGATGATGAATGCCATGTTGATAAGCTCTGGGATGAGCCATGACATGTGGGGGAAGCTATCCTCTCGGCAAATTATCTTTTAAATAAAATACCACCAAAGAAAAGGGATGTAACCCTTATGAGTTATTAATGGGTAGAAAACCATCATATAAGTATCTCAAAGTGTGGGGGTGCCTAGCTAAGGTAATTGTACCACCGCCTAAAGCTCAAAAACTAGGACCAAAACTGTTGATTGCATATTCATTGGATATGCTCAAAACAGTAATGCACATCGATTTCTTGTACATGAGTCCAAGAATCCCGATGTACAAAAGAACACTATCATGGAGATAAGGTCGGGGAATGCTTCATATTTTGAAAATGTGTTTCCAATGCGAGGACAAACACATGCATCTACATCATCGCGGTTTGATGATGGAAATGCAAGTTCATCAACACAAATTGATGACATAGTTCATGATAGTCAACATAAACGACTTGAGGTTGAAGAGGGAGAAATTAGACGAAGTAAAAGGGCATGAGTTGAGAAATCCTTTGGTCCAGACTTCGTAAGTTATATGGTTGAGGGTGAGCCTAATACCTATCGTGAAGCGGTATCCTCTTCGGAAGGAGCTCAATGGAAAGAGGCAATCAAGAATGAAATTGATTCAATTCTTCACAACCATACTTGGGAGCTAGTAGATCTTCCTCCTGGTTGTAAACCGCTTGGATATCGTTGGATATTCAAAAAGAATATGAAAGCCGATGGAAGTATTGATAAATACAAAGCAAGGCTAGCAGTCAAAGGTTTTAGACAAAAGGAAGGTCTAGACTATTTTGATACTTACTCACCTTGCTTTGTTGGAAATTTATTATAATATTAATATGGTTATTAATATTTAGTCAATAAATTATAGTGTTGAATGAAAATTAATGTGACATTAGGAATTAATAGTGTGGGAAATTATCCCACATCGGAGGAAAGAGAGAATATAAAATGGTTTATATTCTATAACCTCTTGTCTATATTGTTCCTAAGATTTCACACTAAGTGGATTCGCGAAGGGTGCGAAGCACCCTTAACTCGCACTCGCACTCGCATACGCGCGCGCGCGGCGTGGGCATGTGGGCGCAATGTGGCGCTTTGATGGCGCACTTTGCACTTCGCCAGCAAAACATGTTCTCTATCTCTCTAGATTCTCTTGTACAAACAAGTTCGGGTTCTAGATCAATCCTGGCAGTACAAACTGCTTCGGCTGTTGTACCCTGGGAAACAAACTGAGTTCTCTTGGGAGGCTCGGAATTTGTTTTAAGAGCCCCGTGTTGAACACGATCCTCAGCTTTTACATTTCTGTTTCTTCTATTTCTGTAAAATTACCATTGTAAAAGTGATAGATAATCATTTCTTTATGTTCATTTGTATTGAGTACATTAATAAAATTGTTTGATTTTTTTTTATATGAACGGTTCATACAAACTTTAAACAAATTTAAAAAAAAACCGTTCATATATTAATCTGTGTTTTTTTTAAAAAATTATTTTCATTTTCTTATTCACGAGTGATCTTCAAAGTTGGACTTAGAACATCTCTATTGAGTTCTATAGAATTCTGAAAATAGTTTATATATATTTTTCATTAGTTGTGGTTATAACTGTTTTCATTTTATTATTCACGAGTGATCTTCAAAGTTGGACTTAGAACATCTCTTGTTGAATTTTATAGAACTGTGAAAATAGTTTGAAACCTTTTCAATTTTCATAGTTATTTTAATTTGTTGAAAATTGTTCTAACTTAAACTGTTTTTGCAAAACAGCAAACAACATGTCTTCTAGTGCTATGAGTTCTTCTTTATCTGCCCCTTTAGCTGCAACCACGGTGGGAGCGACCACTGTGGCGAACCATGCGGAAAAACCTGAAAAGTTTACGGGTGTCCACTTCAAAAGATGGCAACAGAAGATGTTCTTCTATTTGACCACCTTGAACTTAGCACAGTTCTTGGAAAAACTGCTCCTCTACCTAAAGAAGGGGATGATGCTCAAGCCTTGAGTGCCATTGATGCTTGGAAGCATTCGGAATTTCTTTGTCGCAACTACGTTTTGAATGGTCTTTGTGATTCATTGTATAACGTGTATTGCAACATAAAGACTGCCAAAGAACTATGGGAGTCTTTAGACAAGAAGTATAAAACCGAGGATGCCGGTAGCAAGAAATTCATTGTGGCTCGGTTCTTGAATTTTAAAATGGTTGATGACAAGACTGTGATTAGCCAAATTCAAGAGTTACAAGTTATACTTCATGAAATTCATGCTGAGGGGATGCCTCTCAATGACACCTTCCAAGTTGCATCCATGATTGAAAAGTTGCCTCCAAGTTGGATAGAGTTTAAGAATTATCTTAAGCTTAAACAAAAGGAGATGGCTGTGGATGAACTTATTGTTCGTCTTCGAATTGAAGAAGACAACAAAATGGCTCAAAAAGGCATCCGTGTGGAACCGATGGCAAAGGCAAATGTGGTTGAACATGGACAATCGTCAAGGGGTTATAAAGGTAAGGGAAAAAGCCAATTGGGAAACCAAAGGTGAACCTTGGACCAAAGAAAGGAGTTATGAAAAAGAAACCTCCACCTCCTCCTTTCAAGGTATTTGCTACAATTGTAATGAGACGGGGCACCGTGCTAATCAATGTAAGCAACCAAAGCGTGAGCGTGCGCATATGATGGATGAAGACGGTGAACCGCTAGTGGCATGATCACCGAGCTACGGCAATGGTGAAAAAGTCAACCTCGTGGGAGACAATCCACATGGATGGTTCATTGATACGGGAGCTACCCGTCATGTGTGTGGTGACAATACCCTCTTTAGCACTTTTAAAGAGGTTAAGGGTGATGAAAAGCTTTACATGGGTAACAAAGCTACGGCTGACATCAAAGGCGAAGGAAATGTGATCTTAAAGATGACTTCCGGGAAGGAACTCACCTTGAGCAACACCTTGTATGTCCCGGAGATTCAGAAGAATCTTGTTTCGGGATGGTTGCTTAATAAGTTTGGTTTTCGTTAGTGTTTGAGTCGGACAAGTTTGTCCTTACTAAACGTGGAATATATGTGGGGAAGGGTTATGCCCTTAATGGTATGTTTAAGATGAATGTAACCGTTATTAAAAGTGAAATGAATAAGACTACTATTTCTATTTATATGCTTGAGTCTTCAAATATTTGGCATGGTAGACTAGGACATGTAAATTATAATTCTATTCGTCGTTTAATAAATTTAAAATGCATACCTACATTCCATATTGACACAAACTCTAAATGTGAAACATGCGTTGAAGCAAAACTTACAAGATCATCATTTAAACCGGTTGAAAGAATAACCCTAACCCTTGGTTTAATTCACACCGACATATGTGATTTAAAAGCACACCCAACAAGAGGTGGCAACAAATATTTCATCACTTTTATTGATGATTGCACTAGATATTGTTATGTATACTTACTTAAAAGTAAGGATGAGGCAATCAACAAATTTATCTTGTATAAAAACAAAGTTGAGAATCAACTAAACAAGAAAATTAAAGCTTTGTGAAGCGATAGAGGTGGTGAATATGTTGCACCGTTCGCCGATTTATGTGCAAAAAGTGGTATAATACATGAATGTACAGCACCTTACTCACCACAATCAAATGGCATTGCGGAACGGGAAAACCGTGCTTTAAAAGCGATGATGAATGCCATGTTGATAAGCTCTGGGATGAGCCATGACATGTGGGGGAAGCTATCCTCTCGGCAAATTATCTTTTGAATAAATACCACCAAAGAAAAGGGATGTAACCCCTTATGAGTTATAGATGGGTAGAAAACCATCATATAAGTATCTCAAAGTGTGGGGGTGCCTAGCTAAGGTAATTGTACCACCGCCTAAAGCTCAAAAACTAGGACCAAAACTGTTGATTGCATATTCATTGGATATGCTCAAAACAGTAATGCACATCGATTTCTTGTACACGAGTCCAAGAATCCCGATGTACAAAAGAACACTATCATGGAGATAAGGTCGGGGAATGCTTCATATTTTGAAAATGTGTTTCCAATGCGAGGACAAACACATGCATCTACATCATCGCGGTTTGATGATGGAAATGCAAGTTCATCAACACAAATTGATGACATAGTTCATGATAGTCAACATGAACGACCTGAGGTTGAAGAGGGAGAAATTAGACGAATTAAAAGGGCACGAGTTGAGAAATCCTTTGGTCCAGACTTCGTAAGTTATATGGTTGAGGGTGAGCCTAATACCTATCGTGAAGCGGTATCCTCTTCGGAAGGACCTCAATGGAAAGATGCAATCAAGAATGAAATTGATTCAATTCTTCACAACCATACTTGGGAGCTAGTGATCTTCCTCCTGGTTGTAAACCGCTTGGATATCGTTGGATATTTAAAAAGAATATGAAGCCGATGGAAGTATTGATAAATACAAAGCAAGGCTAGTAGTCAAAGGTTTTAGACAAAAGGAAGGTCTAGACTATTTTGATACTTACTCACCTGTGACTCGCATAACCTCCATACGAATGGTTCTTGCTATTGCGGCATTAAGAAATTTGGAAGTACACCAAATGGATGTCAAAACCGCATTTCTAAATGCGATTTAGAAGAAGAGATTACATGGAGCAACTGAGGGTTTCTCTGCCCATGGTCAAGAGGGTAAAGTATGTAAATTGGTCAAGTCATTGTATGGCTTAAAGCAAGCTCCAAAACAGTGGCACCAAAAGTTTGATCATGTCATGATTGATGTCACACCCCCGCTTATAGCGGAAACACGAGGATGCGACGGACGGGATCGTCATAACACTTGGTAAAATTACAGAGATATAATACATGCAAACTTGTCGTGTCATGACGTCCCCCGACACAATGGTGACTTGTGTCGTGGTTAGTCAGTTCCACGACTATCATAGTCTATTGATTCCAAATCCAAATCACACAATGTTCAAATATGAAAAAATGACAAATACTACATATGCAAAACTATTGAAATCCTGAGGTCTCTTCTAAGGCATCTGCACTAGCTATCCTCTTTGATTATATTCACCTGAAAAGATATGCTCAAAAATGTCAACCATAATGTTGGTGAGTTCCGCAGGTTTAAATTGAAAACATGTTGTTGATGCTGTATAGAATTTGTTATGGAATCATACTGTAAGCAAAAACCACATAACATGTGTTTTACAACCAAACCTATGACGTTTATGCATATAAGTTCGACGGATATATTCACCCATGCCTGATTGCTGGCAGCTGTAGTCGTAACTCACAAGTTAAACCGATCTGTCGAGGGTGGGGGTGTCACCCAGTAGTACTACCAATACCTATCCGTTGGTTCCTAACCCGGATTAATGGTTGTAATAGAATAACACCACTATGTATTAGAATATGACTAGTATCACGTCGATTCCAAGTATGGAAATGTATGTAGATTTTACAGCATCGAAAACGTGTGAGCATACTTTTTCCCCCAGTTTAAAAAAAAACATTGAAACTTATAAACATAAAAGGGGCACGGAACTCACCTTGAATTGATGTAATGTATATGAACAAGAACTTCAAAGAATTAGCAATGCACGATCAACGACGATCAATACCTATTATTAATTGTAACTAAGTCTTTAAAAGTGTTTATTGCGAATAAATATATTTGGTAAGATTCGGGTTGGTTTGGTTTAACACGACACGTACACAAATGGGATGATATATTTTACAAGATTAAGTTTGAAATTAATGTTAAATCAAGGATTAGAATTATGGGTTCTTAATAGGTATTAAGTTTATAAAGTATTTATTTGCATTTTGATTCCATTAGGAGGATTTCATAAGTGATTTATATATTTTTGGATTAATATAAATGATGTGGTTTAATTATATAATTTATAATTATCCAAAGATATTACAAATAAGGATAATCACAATTATAGTATTTTGATTAATAATAAGGTATTAATCTATACCTTAGTTAATATAGTTTACAAGAATAACCCACAATTTTATTTGTAAATAGTTTGTGAATTTATAAATATTTTTAAAGATAATATAGCGTTTATCTTATAGAAATAATTATTTATATTATTTATAATATATTTATATAATTTTCATGATTATTTCATAGTTAAACTTGATTTAGAATTTATTTTTATAAAAATAAATATTTTTAATATTTTTAAATAATATTTTATAAAAATCTATTAAAGTTTTAAAATAAAAAAATTTACAAAAATTATTTGTAAGATTTAAAGTAAGGAAATTAATAAAATTTATTTTATAATTTTGAAATTTTTCCATATTTTTAAAATATTTATAAAGCTTTTTAAAAAAATAAAAACATGAAAAGGAGGTTGCCGGGTTCGAACCCGGGACCTCACACCCACAAACACACAGCCCAACCAGTGAACCAAGGCTCTAAGCCGCGGTTTATCTTGGTTTTAAATTCTTAATACATTAATTAGTAAAATTCCCCAAATCATAAACCCTAATTTGATTTCATCAAATTGAACACGAATTCGAGTTAATAATCAAATTAATATTGGGGCTTTGTTTCCCCATGATAAACCGAATATATAGATGTGTTTAATTACCTTATTCAATCGAATTGATGATATAGAGATCAGAACAGGTCGCGACTTTACTTGAAACCAAATGATGATCAAACTTTTATTATAATCAAATAATTGTACAGGTAGCTGTAGTGATGCTTATGTCGCAAGCCCTGTTAATTTTGTGAATTGAAACTCGTAGGATAGATATCGATTGAGTTGCAGGTTTCGGCCGAGAGAGTAATCGAATTCGAAGTGTTTGTATGTTATAGATTGTATTGATAGGTGCATTCGATTAGGAAACCGATCAATGAGTATTTATACTCGATTATTTGTATTAATTTAGTGTTATAATGCTCGATTTCGTGGGTGGGTCGGCCGAAAGCAAAATGGTCGGGTTTAGTGGACCATTATCGAAACTTTTCCCCGATTAGTGCGTGTATTAGTGATCAACTCTGTCCCACGAGCATTTTGATATATTGTGGGGTTCGAAGGACCGTTTTGAGGTCGTTTGGTGTTCGCCGGAAGGTCGCCGGCGGCGGCGGAATTGTCGCCGGAAATCGAGGTTGGGCGGGGGTTGGGTTGTAAATATTTATTTTACAGAATGGTCCCCTTGACTTCTATTATTATCATTTTATGTTATGTAAATTCTTTAAAGTTTCAAATTGCTAAAACACCCCTGGACTTTATGTTTATTTTTTTTTGTTATTATATTTTATTATTATTATTATTATTATTATTATTATCATTATTATTATTTTTTTATTACTATTTTTATTATGAGTATATTATTATTATGTTTTTTATTATTGGAATTAATAATGCATTAAAATTTATTGTTTATAAAAATACGGGATTTACAGTCTCCCCTGCTTTAGGAAATTTCGTCCCGAAATTTTAATCACGAGAGGCTGAAACGAAAAGATGAGGATACTGGGGTTTATTTGGTCCTCACGTTCACAGTAAATCTGGGCCACGTTTAGATTCCCAGTGAACTTGACAATAGGTACCCCGGCTTTGTTTCATTTGTATATAATCTTTTACAAGATCTTGACATAATGTATGCCAATTTGAACTCTTCCAGAGAATCGCGAAACTCTCTTTGAGATTTGGCATATGGAACGTAGGACACTGACGAGTTACCATGGTATGTTAGACTTATAATCACAACTTCCACATATAATTCGTGGTAAGGTGAAGTCTAGAATCATTAAAAGACCAGCAATGATAAGAAAGGTTAACCGTTGGAATTTAAGAATCCCAAATGTCCTCATATGAAACGACCTTAACGCATATCTTGTGAATATGTATTTCTCCTTTGACCAACCATCGGTCTAAGAATAATACGCTATGCGAAGATCTTGGAATGGGTTCACAAGGATGGTAAGAATATTTTAAAACGGAAAATGAATCAATTATTTAGAATAACGATTGATGTAACATCATACCACGGTATACGAATTGAAACAGATGCAGGTTAATTTCTCGACGTTGTGAGATAATGTGTCGAATTGAATTTTTATAATGCACCAATTGTCATCATACAGTTAAGATAAGAGGCACTTATTCTGGCCAAGTTAAAACTAAAAAGTTTCCATGACCGTAGGATGAAGAAGATAGGTCACACACAACAGTCATTTCCTTTCAACCTTCCTATTCTAAGAACAATACGGTATACAATAATCTCAGTCTTCGGGTAGTTCTATACATCTTAACTTACGCATGTCGAGAGTTTCCTATCTCCACCGACTAACTAATTTCTAAGCAACTGGGGTTCATGACAAACGAAGGAGTGAATTTGAAGGAATCAATGCTATCTCTACCAGTATCAACAGATATGTATTGATTGATGATAAGATATGTGCCTATAATACATCTGAGTCTTCTTGTCTATTTCACCACTAGTTTGCTTGCTCTAATCTCCAACTTTGTCCTACTATTCACAGATCTTCCCAATGTCCTACTTAATTCTATTTGATCTAAATGTTACAAGGTATGACATTAGCTTTGTCAACTATGGATTCTATCAGTATAAGAGCATGATTCCAGTATTACAATTTTAACTTTTGCATTTCATTCCTTGGAATAGTACTCACTTACCAAGATTTTAAACTTATCTCAAGTCATGACTATTGCTGCAGCCTCACTACCTTATACTTGAGTTTAGGCATTCTACCATTTCAGTGTGGTACCCACTAGTGGACAGCATCATTCTTCAAAGGCCATGTATATTCTAAGCAACCATTCAATTTGCATAATTTCTGAAATGTAAAAGGAGTGACGTCTCACTAGAGATAAGACTAGTGTCACCATGTGATTCCCATATAGACTCTAGGTAGATTAGAACTTATATAAATGTTCATTTCCTATATATTCTGGCGCTCAGAACTTTATTTACAGCACGATTAGTTAAAAGCAGGGTCAAATAGTTCAACCTAAGTTTCGTGAAGATTGTCATTAGGTGTCTAACGGTTGAAGATGTGAAAGATTTCACGAGCGTAGTTTTAAGGAAGGTGTTATCAATCACAATCGGAGTTGATATTAAAATATTCCTTAAGGGCTTTGAGTAATGATTCATGCCTATCTTGATAATAACAGAAACATCTAAGGTTGACATTTGCCACCAAATACGGGTTTCAATCCTATTTTGGTGAGATCATGTCTTTGAAATGTAATTTCCAATGAGAATAATTGAAGTCAATCCTCAAGATAAGGAAGCACCCCCAATCCAGAGGATGAATTTCATAGAACTAACAAATGGGAAACCATTTATCGAAATAGAGAATCATCAAAGTAAGGGAATCTCCCCTGCTTTGATGAAATAGAATCATTTAGGAGATACGAGTGTTTTTAGTCATAGGTGACTTGCAAACTCTTGCATTCCCACGGTACAAGCAGTATAAAGTTTGACTTTACGATGAAAGGAAATTATATCAATTAGGAATTAGGAAAATTCAAGTTACATCAGTGTAACAAAGGAAAGATCATGCTAACAAGCTTAAGATCAAGGTTTGAGATAGCAGAGTTTGTTAGGATATGTTCAAATCTTGAATAATTTAAATCAGGAAGACGAAATCAAAGACAAGAATGATTCGACATTAAATAAGATGTGAACATTCGATTCACAATCGAAGGGAATACGTGCTTCTCAAGATATGAGATCAGCCATAACCTTATTGAAGACATGCGTACTTATAAGTTAACAAGGTTATGATTAGTTTATTTCGATATTGAGGTGAGTGATCACCTATAATATAAATATTCAATTAACAAGTATCCCGAGATGTAGGAATTCCACCTACAACATTGCATGTTCTTAATTATAGTACACATTCTTAAGAAATTTGAGAACCGTAGTAACGGTTTAAAGTTTTGAAGACCATTCGGTGTTTAGGAAAGTGTTCTCGATACTTCCGAACCACTGTAGTAATCCGGTAGTTCCTTTGGTTCCACTGAACTTAGTGGGGTTGCAAGAACTGAAATGCTTGTAGGTACAAGCACGTGGAGGTTAGGACAAACAGAGATTGGAGCAGGGTTCGCACCTTGATGCAGATAAGTTAGGAGAGTTGGTATGACCGTAGCAACCTCACGTGTCACAATAGCAGTAACCTTACGGCCAGAGTTTCCAGATCGGGATCGTTTTTTTTTTTTTTTTTTTTTTGACGAGTAGTCATTTTGAAATATCATTAGATATTTTAATGAGAATTGGGCAATACGAGCTATACAACATGAAAACAACTATCTGGAATTTGGCATAATAATAATGTGATGTTCCGTGTGTAATCGTTATTCGTAATTCAAAGCGAGTATGTCGACTAACCAAAGTTTTAAGTTAACCACATCTTTGTTGAAGACATGTGTTCCGATAAGCATACTCATCCCACTCTTCCAATCTTGCATGTACTGGGTGGTGAAACACAGACTTTGACGAGATTTTGAAACCACGAATAGCGAGTCAAAGCTCATTTTGAAAATTATTTGATTTAGGCACGCATGCCTTGACTATGATTTAAGTTTTGTGTGCTTTGATAGGAATCAAAGTATAAAAAAAATCACATATGGTTCTACTTATCAAGTTCCAATAACCCATGCTTCGGTCCATTAAGATCATTATGCAGCCTAGTTTAAGCACATTCTTAGTATACCGGTGATGTTTTATATAGGGTTCCCGCAGCGTTCCCACCACATCCACGATATACTTTGAAATATACTTAAACTAGTTACATACATCTTAATTTTCCTTAGCAATCATCCTAAAGAATAACGTAATGTAAGTTTAATAAGAGCCACCGCAACTAACTTAGTATAGGCTGTTTACCAGTTATAAATGGCTACATTCAAACCTATACATCGGTTCCACACGGGAATTGATGCTGTAAGAAAACATTTCCAAAGTGTAAATAGTTTAATGTGACGTAGCAAGATCCACAAAGCGCATACGTATAAGTTTATATGACGTAGCAAGATCCACAAAGCGCATACGTATAGATTACAACCAAACCAATCCTTAGGTCCCATACGGAACTAATGGTGTAATGGATGCTCGGCAAAGAAGAACCACACCGCCGAAAGCATCCAAGGTCAATAGCATTCATAAGTAATCATCATACACACTTAGTATCAAGTATTACACATAATAGAGTATAGCCACCAAGTAACATATAAGGTAGCAACTAGCATAGAGTTAAGAGTCATAATAGCATCATGCCTCAGACAATTAGGATCATCACGTAGCCCGTTTAAACACATTCTTGGTATACCAAGGATGCTTATATAGGGTTCCTCGCAGCGTTCCCACACATCCGTGGTATACCTAGAACGATGCCTAAACCAGTTACGTGACATCCGTTTATCCTTAGCATACGGTCAATATGATTGGAATACCATGAAGGCTTTAAGTAGACAGGACTTGAGTAAATATGATAAGTTTGATTGCCTCAACAAGGACTTATAATGTTTGATTGCTTTAACAAGGACTTATATGTTTGATTGCCTTCAACAAGGACTTACTAGAATATGACCCTAGCACCCTAGGGTATAGAATAGAAACGTGTGATACTCATGATCGTTATCTCATGGTAAGATTTGCTAGACTTCTTATGCATGGTGAATTGCAATTTGTGTGCACCTAATGGTAATTTACCTTGCATGGTCACCTAGCTCCACTTACCCCAAGTTAACATCATAGTATTATTTAGATTCACAAGCACAAATATGAATGTCCTTATGTCCATGAGCCAGTTTCCAATAATAGCTGCAATAGCAAATACATATAAGCACATTAAGTCTAATGATAACTGCATATCCGTCATACTTTCAGGATTTCAGTCATAACTATGATAGGGTCGGATTCAATATCCGAGATCGAGCTACGCGTGATCACGAAGTTCCCTAATAATATGATGTTGTGCGCATACAAGCGTAAAGTTCTTAGTATAAAAGTATCCCATGGAGAAAGACTAAAAGTAATAATGTCTTCCCCGGATGTTCAATAACACGTGTACATGTATATAATCAGTTATGTAGGAACACTACTGTTTTGATTATTAGGTATATAGGAATATACGTGTATATAAGTTCATAGATTTAATATATTTGACCCATTTGCCTTGTAGTTTTGTGTATTGACCAGTTTATCACTCATCCAGAAATCCTCAGGTAAGCATACCAGGTCTCGCAATGAGATATATGCATTGCTTGCCTTAGCCCGAGGGCTTTTTGCCAGGAAATCCAGAATACAGGTGTCTATTGTCACACAAATCATGAAAGACATTTAGGTAAAATCAAATGCACACAATCCCTAGCATGCATTCTATATGAAGGTTCTTAGGTTATAGTCTAGGTCGAATTCTCCACCTAAATCTCTATAACCAAGGCTCTGATACCAATCTGTCACACCCCCGCTTATAGCGGAAACACGAGGAGCGACGGACGGGATCGTCATAACACTTGGTATAAATACAGAGATTAATACATGCAAATTCTCGTGTCATGACGTCCCCCGACACAATGGTGACTTGTGTCGTGGTTAGTCAGTTCCACGACTATCATAGTCTTATTGATTCCAATCCAAATCACACAATGTTCAAATATGAAAACAATGACAAATATTACATATGCAAACTATTGAAATCCTGAGGTCTCTTCTAAGGCATCTGCACTAGCTATCCTCTTGATTATATCACCTGAAAAGATATGCTCAAAAATGTCAACACATAATGTTGGTGAGTTCCGCAGGTTTAAATTGAAAACATGTTGTTGATGCTGTATAGAATTTGTTATGGACCATACTGTAAGCAAAAACCACATAACATGTGTTTTACAACCAAACCCTATGACGTTTATGCATATAAGTTCGACGAAATATTCACCCATGGCCTGATTGCTGCAGCTGTAGTCGGTAACTCACAAGTTAAACCGATCTGTCGAGGGTGGGGGTGTCAACCCAGTAGTACTACCAATACCTATCCGTTGGT
The DNA here is from genome assembly GCA_024085815.1 of Flaveria linearis. Lineage (NCBI taxonomy): Eukaryota > Viridiplantae > Streptophyta > Magnoliopsida > Asterales > Asteraceae > Flaveria > Flaveria linearis. Next base: position 10,627,996 of record CM044009.1, read on the forward strand.
TCCTAACCCGGAATTAATGGTTGTAAGAATAGAATAACACCACGTATGTATTAGAATGTGAGACTAGTATCACGTCGATTCCAAGTATGAAAATTGTATGTAAGATTTTACAGCATCGAAAACGGGTGAGCATACTTTTCCCCCAAGTTTGAAAAAAAACATTGAAACAATTATAAAAGCATAAAAAGGGGCCACGGAACTCACCTTGAATTGATGTAATGTATTGAACAAGAACTTCAAAGAATTAAGCAATGCACGATCAAGCACGATCAATACCTATTATTAATTGTAACTAAGTCTTTAAAATGTGTTTATTGCGAATAAATATATTTGGTAAGATTCGGGTTGGTTTGGTTTAACACGTGACACGTACACAAATGGATGTATATTTACAAGATTAAGTTTGAAATTAACATTAAATCAAGGATTAGAATATGGGGTTCTTAATAGGTATTAAGTTTATAAGTATTTATTTGCATTTTGATTCCATTAGGAGGATTCATAAGTGTATTTATATATTTTTGGAATTAAATATAAAAATGATGTGGTTTAATTATATAATTTAAATTATCCAAAGATAATTACAAATAAGGATAATCACAATTATAGTATTTTGATAATAATAAGGTATTAATCTATACCTTTAGTTAAAATATATTTTACAAGAAATAACCACAATTTTATTTGTAATAGTTTGTGAATTTATAAAATATTTTTAAAGATAATATAGCGTTTATCTTATAGAAATAATTATTATATTATTTATAAATAATATTTATATAATTTTCATGATTATTTCATAGTTAAACTGATTTAGAATTATTTTTATAAAAAAAATATTTTTAATATTTTTAAATAATATTTTATAAAAATCTATTAAAGTTTTAAATAAAAAAATTTACAGAAAATTATTTTGTAAGATTTAAAGTAAGGAAAATTAATAAAATTTATTTTATAATTTTTAGAAATTTTTCCATATTTTTAAAGTATTATAAAGCTTTTTAAAAAATAAAAACAATGAAAAGGAGGTTCCCGGATTCGAACCCGGGACCTCACACCCACAAACACACAGCCCAAACCAGTGAACCCAGGCTCTAAGCCGCGGTTATCTTGGTTTTAAATTCTTAAATACATAATTAGTAAAATTCCCCAAATCATAAGAACCCTAATTGATTTCATCAAATTGAACACGAATTCGAAGTTAATAATCAATTAATGTTGGGGCTTTGTTCCCCATATAAACCGAATATATAGATGTGTTTAATTACCTTATTCGAATCGAATTGATGATAGATGATCAAGAACAGGTCGCGACTTTACTTGAAACCAAATGATGATCAAACTTGATTATAATCAATTAATTGTACAGGTAGCTGTAAGTGATGCTTATGATCGAAAGCCCCTGTTATTTTATGAATTGAAACTCGTAGGATAGATATCGATTGAGTTGCAGGTTTCGGCCGAGAGAGGTAATCGAATTCGAAGTGTTTGTATGTTATAGATTGTATTGATAGGTGCATTCGATAGGAACCGATCAATGAGTATTTATACTCGATTATTTGTATAATTTAGTGTTATAATGCTCGATTTTCGTGGGTGTCGCCGAAAGCAAAATGGTCGGGTTTAGTGGACCATTTTCGAAACTTTTTTCCCCGATTAGTGCGTGTATTAGTGATCAACTCTGTCCCACGAGCATTTTGATATATTGTGGGGTTTCGAATGGACCGGTTTGAGGTCGTTTGGTGTTCACCGGAAGGTCGCCGGCGGCGGCCGGATTGTCGCCGGGAAATCGAGGGTTGGGCGGGGGGTTGGGTTGTAAATATTTTTTTACAGAATGGTCCCCTTGACTCTATTATTATCATTTTATGTTATGTAAATTCTTTTAAAGTTTCAGAATGCTAAAACACCCCCTGGACTTATGTTTATTTTTTTTTTTGTATTATTATTATTGTTTTATTATTATTTATTATTATTATTATTATTATTATTATTATTTATTATTATTATTATTACTATTTTTATTATGATTGTTATTATTTTATTATTTTTTTTTTATTATTGGAATTAATAATGCATTAAATTTAATTGTTTATAAAAATACGGGATGTTACAATTGACAACGATTTCAAAATAAATGAGTGTGACAAATGTGTATATGTGAAAGATACAACAGGAGGTTATGTGATTTATGTCTTTATGTAGATGATATGCTTATCATTGAGAGTAATGATAAAATAATAAGATCTACTAAGGACATGTTGAAAGGAAGATTTGATATGAAAGACATGGGTTTAGCGGATGTAATTTAGGAGTGAAAATTATTCGAACCCAAGATTCTTGTTTTGTAAGTCAAGCACATTATGTGGATAAAATTCTTGAAAATTCAACTCGGGAGACACGCGTGTAGTACGTTCTCCGGTTGATACCACCCAACATCTAAAGAAAAATAGAGGCGAGGGTGTGCTCAGTTTGAGTATTCAAGAATCATTGGTAGTCTAATGTATCTAATGACATGTCTAGACCCGACTTAGCATCCGCGGTGAGTAGGCTAAGCAGATATACTATAATCCAAGCTCAGAACATTGGAAGAGTATAACGAGGGTGCTTAGATACATAAGATACACAAGGGACTATGGATTGCATTATACCGTCATCCAGCTGTGATTGAAGGGTATACTGATGCAAACTGGATATCGGATATAAAAGATTCCAAATCAACAAGTGGTATGTGTTCTTACTGGTGGAGCAGCAATATCTTGGAGATCATCCAAGCAAACTGTTATAGCTAGATCCACAATGGAATCGGAATTTATCGCTTTGGATAAAGCCGGAGAAGAGGCTGAATGGCTACGTCAATTTGTAGAAGACATTCCAAGATGGCCAAAGCCGTTATCGGCTATTTGCATACATTGTGATAGTGAGTCGGCAATTGTAGAGCCAAAAGCTCAATGTACAATGGCAAATCAAGGCACATCAGGCGTAGACATAACACAATACGACAACTAATATCAACGGGTGCTATCACGATTGACCATGTCAAGTCAAAAGATAACATTGCAGACCCTTTAACAAAAGGCTTAAGCACAGAAATAGTTTATAAGTTCTCAAGAGGAATGGGACTAAAGCCCGAAAAAGGAGAATATGAGGGAAACCTAACCTAGTTGACTGGAGATCCCAAGATCTAGGTTCAATAGGACAACTTAATCATATGACCACGGAGTCACTGTAGGGAGTACCCTAAACCTAAAGGAGTGACGAACTTCGTAGTCCATTCACTCTGGGGGAGTACCCCGAACAATTGACCAAAGTGAGGTTAAGCATATTAAGGTTAGATGATTCGTGGGAATCAATATAACTATGATGCTTTTAATGATTCACCGAATCACCTATGTTAGAGAGAAGTGGGGTCGCTTCGAATGGATTTGGGGGAGGCGCAAATCCTAGAGCTCTCGCAGAACCAGGAAAGTGTTCCATGACATTAACGGACACGACAATGAGGGGTTGATCAAACCAGGAAGAGTGTTGTGTGAATGTATATTGTCATCTACATAAAACAGGGTCTGTTCAAAGAGACTCGTGTTACACACCCTAGGAGACTAAGTATACATCACAAAGGAAGGTTCAAAGGGAAGACCTACCTATCCTGCAACACTTGACTGCTGAATTTTTTGGAGAATTGATTCCATTCATGTGGGGATTGTTGGAAATTTATTGATAATATTATATGGTTTTAATATTTAGTCAATAAATTATAGTGTTGAATGAAAATTAATGTGACATTAGGAATTAATAGTGTGGAAATTGTCCCACATCGGAGGAAAGAGAGAATATAAAATGGTTTATATTCTATAACCTCTTGTCTATATTGTTTCCTAAGATTTCACACTAAGTGGATTCGCGAAGGGTGCGAAGCACCCTTAACTCGCACTCGCACTCGCACACGCGCGCGCGCGGCGTGGGCATGTGGGCGCATGTGGCGCTTTGATGGCGCACTTTGCACTTCGCATCACTGTGAGCCGCTTGAGAGCCGCCTTAGTATTTTTGAAGGTTGTTCGAGGGTCTGGTCAGGTGCGACAGAACTTGGTGCGTGGTCAGAGCCATGACTCGTAACAGCTTCCGTTACACGAAACCGTCAGAGCCATGACTTGTAACAGCTTCCGTTACACGAAACCGACGACTGATAATGACGGATTAAATGAGTGGTTACGAATTCAGATTAATGGCTGGGGGCTGTTATGGTTCGAATCCACTATAAATACTGAGGGTGCCTCAGTAGGAAGATACACCAACACACATCTCGAACCTGCAGCAAAACAGGTTCTCTATCTCTCTGGATTCTCTTCTACAAACAAGTTCGGGTTCTAGATCAATCCTGGCAGTACAACTGCTTCGGCTGTTGTACCCTGGGAAACAACTGAGTTTCTGGGAGGCTCGGAATTGTTTTAAGGGCCCCGTGTTGAACACGATCCTCATCTTTTACATTTCTGGTTTCTTCTATTTCTGTAAAATTACCATTGTAAAAGTGATAGATAATCATTTCTTTAGTGTTCATTTGTATTGAGTACATTAATAAAATTGTTTGATTTTTTATTTTATATGAACGGTTCATACATGCTTTTCTTCTTTTGTCTCGATCATGTCATACGGATTGATCCATGAGCTAACTAGCAAACTTATACTCAACTTGATGTTAGATATTTGTAGTGTGATTGTATTGAATAGTTGGCCAATGCGATTAGAATATTCGTCAAACAAGTCAGGATGTGCGTAGTGCACGCTTGTTTGAGTTTATTGTAATCTTTGGTGTTAGAATCTTAAACAATAGAGGTTTAAAGGGCAACACTCTCTTGGCATGAGCCTGGAGACCACCCCTGGTAGCGGAGTCCTAGGGGCGGCTACCCTTGGAGTTGAGCTAAAATCGTTCTTTTAAAATTTCACATGTGAACTTTGGTGTAAAAACCGGGCTCCAATTTAAGTGAATTTGAATTAAAAGAAACCTACCAAAAGGCAATTTCTAAGCAGTTTTTGCACTAGATCCCATATAGGAATTGCTAGACATTTGGTCAAATCTTTTGTTCTTCTGGTTCACAAAATTACACACCTAATTATACTTTTTGTTTGATTATATATATGTATTGTGTGGTTGATTATTTGGATTGAACCATCGAATGATAATTTGAAAGTGTAATCTACAACTTTAGACATATAACTCAACTAGAAAAAGGATCCATAAGCAACGGATAGCAACGTCTCAAGGGCCTATCACGTTGCAAACGCAATAGTCGGTTTGCCCTAACTATTGGATCTAACTTCCATTATTTAAAGCCCTCATCTAAAAGTCAACGGTTTTTCGCTAATTTTGTCGATTTGAATTGACTTTGTTCTATTGTAAAAAGTCATGAATACTTGATTTGAGTAATTTACAAGTTATGTAGAATGTTAATTTGATTATTATACTGTTAATTTTAGCTTTTTAAAATCTGGCTCGACTCTTGATATAACAATCTAGACAATGAATATTATATTGAAATTTTTTCTAAGAATGTTCTTTTTATTATTTATTTATTACGATTTAAGCACCTTTATGTATGATCAATTTTCTAACAATGGTTATAAATACGTATAAGCTAATATCACTTATCAATATCTCCTAAATGGCTAAATGGCAGCTTTGGTTATGTGTTATCTTAGTACTCCTGTTTTCTCACACGAATGCGCGACAATTGGTTGAGTCATTGTTTGAACATAGGAAGAGCCTCACCGCACCCTTTAGAGCCATGTTCCAGCAGAAGTTGGTGCGGTTAGGGCATGTAATAAAAGACGCTAGGGAACAGGGAAGTGCGTATACACTAGCACGTCTAAGCCCTGGAGGACCCGGTCCTAAACACCATTAATCGTGTTCGTGTTTGTTTTTTTTATTTTAGTCATTCTATCTTTGTGTGTGGTCAACATTGTTTTTTGATGAAAAACTTTACAAGAAAACTAAGTTTTTCATGTCAAAATTTACATGTTAAATAAGAGTGGCATTCCATTTCAAGATGCATGCAAATGTAAATTAACGGTCTCAATGCCTGTATTAATATTCTCTATAATTTTATAAAAGAGAAAGATTAACTATAAAAATTAACGGTCTATAAAAATTAACGGTCTATAAAAAAGAGAAAGATGCAAATGTAAATTAACGTCTCAATGCCTGAATTAATATTCTCTATAATTTTATAAAAGAGAAAGATTAAACTATAAAAACAGTCATCTCTACGCATCTCAAATTAACTCTAAGGTAAGATTGTAAAGCATGTATACTTTAATATGATGTTATTTAATTAATCTCGGCCACATTTAAGTTGATTTTGTTGGCTTAACAAAGTTAATAACAACTTGTTAAAAACCATAAAATTTTTCGATTGCCTACAATATACACTCAACGTGTCTCATACAAATTAAATAGCCCAAAACATATAAAAAAATCACTTCAGTCTTAATGTGAGTACTTATTACATAATAACTAGAGAGCGTCACCCACAATCTACCACAACAAACATACACTATGAAATATATAAGTTTGTTCAAGAAAACCTATAATACAAAATAAAAAGTTTATTTACAAAAGAATTAAGTTTAACTATACATAACACACTCTCGTATAACAAAAGGGTAAAACCATAACCTACCCAAATTAGAGGATGTAATCTAGACATTCCAATATATAAAAAAGCTCTAGAAATAACGTTTAATAAAAACACATTTAACTAAAGGAGTAAATGACTAAGATAAATAGAAAGAACCGTTAATTAAAGATAAAAAGTAAATTAAATAATAGAAATACAAAACAATAGGTATGGGGAGGGGTGAAACGAGCCGAGCCGCGCTCGAGCTTGTTTTGGTGCGAGCTCGGCTCGTTTTAACTTTATAAAGCTCGAACTCGAGCTCGGCTCGTTTATAGTTATATTTCTAAAGCTCGTGCTCAACCACGTCAGATATTCAAACTCGAGCTTGGCTCGGGCTCGGCTCGTTTATCATTAATTTTTAATTTTTTTATTTTTTATAATTACTATTATATTTATTTATAATCATACTTATTATATATATAAATATATAATATTAATTGTTTCTATCATATTTTATATATAACTAATAATATTATATAAATACAATTTGATATGTAAAAAATATTATAAAAATATATATAAACAAAAGCTCGTTTAGGCTCGCGAGCGAGCTCGAGCTCGATATCTGAAGCTTGGGCTCGAGCTTGTTTACTAAACGAGCCAAAATATGAGTTCGAGCTCGTTTAAGCTCGGCTCGATTCGGCCCTTTTTTGAGTCGATCTCGAGTAGCTTGCGAGCCGCCTTAACTCGTTTACACCCCTAAATGTGAGTGCACCTCGCTAATTCAACCACTAAGCCGCCCTCTAATATGAATGTCAGGTAATTTAAATTTGAAAAAGTAAATGTAAACAAAAATTAAAAAGGGATTACTGTTCATACCACATTAACTCTTCAACTGATCAACTGTGTTTAACTCAAGCTCATCTAAAGACGAATCATATCGAGATCTTCAATAGAGTAATGAAAGATTTTTTGTAAATATTTTCGAGTCATTCGAGTTATAGAGTGGAAAATTGATTGATACAAGAAATAATAATAAAGGAAGATGACAACCAAGCAAATATGGACATTGATTGGAAGTGAGAAAATTAATATATAGTGGTGGTAAAGTTAACTTATCATCGTACTTGCTTAAAATGGCACATAAAGTCTACTTATATACCACTGCATTGGATTTAAGGTATTCGAATATTCATGAAATATTCCTTTTAGAAGTCTTGAATATTCTTAAATTGATATATCTCTGGTCATTATAGCTATGATATATAACAAGAAACACATAAAAGATAGATACATAGAGGGGTTAAACGGTTTGTGATGGTTATTGGTAGGTTGAAACAAACACGAACCTGAAAATTTAAGTCACGTTCGACACAAGAAACTTAAACATGACGTATGATACAAACATAACATATAATCGTGAAATAAATATTTTTATTTATTTGCATATTGATACTATAAACTTAACAAATTAATTTACAATAAAAATGTAATTGTGTATAAACTCCTTCATTTAAAATATAAAACTTGATGTCAACTTACTTTTTTAGCTTTTTAATATGGAACTTACATGACCTCGTTTAAACTAAACTCAAACTTGCGAGTTTCGTGTTACGTCCGTTTCGTATTAGAAATTTACATCGCTATAAGGACGCCCGAAAAGGTTACCTTTTCTTAGGTGGCGATCCATACCACCCAATTATCAAGAAACAGATTGATTTGGGTAAAAATTTTTTTTGTAATCTATTTGGATCTACTCATTGGGTTAATCCGAACTTGCAATAAATAATATAATAAGGTAAAATAGATCTCCCGTAAAACTTGTTACCGTAAATAGGTCTAGTAGCCACCACTATCACCGTTACCTACTGCTCACTAACACAACTCACGTACATCACTATCGCCTTTGCCATTGTCACACCCTCAATTTCTACAACGGGGTTTTACGTCAGGCGTGTGACATAACCAGGATCTCAGATAAGCATCAGTCACACCAAAGGACTAGATAGTTAAAAATCATATAAGTTGCTTAAATTTTAAGAAAACAAACCAAGTATATTTAACTATTGCGGAAGCGAGATTAGAAAATGTTTAAACAAGTGATAAACTGCACAACAAGTGCCCAAAACAATTTAAATAATGTAAACATAATTAAACCATGAAATCATTTTAAAAATGAACGCCAAATGATATGCAGTGGATGCTGTGCTCCTAAACGTGCCACATCAATGTCCTGAGAGAAAACATGCAAAAGTCAGTACAAAACTGGTGAGTTCAAAGGTTTATCAGAAAACAGTAACTATCAGTAATGAAATTCCTAGATTTTGTAATCAAAGCATATAATGGGTAGCTAGTCCATAATGATCACTATGTGTATGAAGTCACGACCGAGCTGACATGTAATCAAATAATAAAGTAGGCCCGGCTGTGGATTCCCCACTACAACACTGTAAAACAGGATAACCGTTCACCCGTTTGACCAGCTAGCGCGACTAGCCCGTGCGGGTATGTCAATCCCAGTAGATCTACTAACAATCACCTCGCTACTTGCGTATTAACGGTCCGAAGGGCAAAGTATACAAACATAGTATCATGTATATGCAGTATCACAAAAATCCAATGTAATGTAACGTTTATGAAAACCGCATGTTTCTCTCCCCAAAAAGAGTACAAAGTAAAAGTAAGGCTGTAAACTCACTTGGCGTGTAAGTATGTATATAAGATGATTAAATAGGATGATAATCGTTGTTCCAACAAACGCCTTCACGAGGTACCTAAACATGTATATATATATTTTAAGATTTAGGTTATTAATAGGTTTAACGATTATACGCGAACTAGGGTTTCGATAAGAATTTGGGGTTTATAAGTAAATACATCTTTATTATTTAAAAATAATTAGAATAATGTTTTGATTAATAATAAATTATTAATCTAACCCTTAGTTCATAAGAAAATAATATTTGTAATTAATTTATGAAATTATAAAATATATAATTTCTACAATTATCATGATAAAGTTTTAATTAATAATGCTTATTAATATTATAAAGATTTTATTGTTTCAATTTTACATAAATAATTATTTAGTTATTTTAAAAGAACTTATTTGTATTAACATATAAGGTTTAAATATAAGTTTAAATAAACTATGATTTTAAAAGAATAACGTTTGAACCGAAATAAATTTATTAGTTGAAACCCATTTTAATAGGGTTTAACCAAGAATAATATTTTTAAAATATTTTTAAAACAATTATTTAATTTTAAAATTAATAGAAAATCCAGAAAATTATTTGGTTGTCTGAAAAATATTAAAGTTTACAAAAACAATTTTTATATTTATTAATAATTTTCTGAAAAATTAATTTGGGCTAAAAGCCCTTAAAAATATATGGAGGTGCCGGGAACCCGGGACCTCTTGGATGTGATGGGGAGCATGAACCGGTGAACCAGGCTTACAGCCGTGGTAAACACTCGGTTTTTAAATCATAAAACATAACACGAAGCCCCCACTTCAACCGATGAACCCTAGATCCGATTTGCTTCAAATTGAACTCGTAATCGATTGTGTTATGAAATTAACCTTGGGGTTTTTAATCCCCAAGTGAAATCGAGCATGATGATGTGTAGACTTACGTGCTTGTGTTCGAAAATGAGGGAGATAAGTTGGAACAGGTCGCGGCAGTGGTGGTGTTTGAATGTGGGATTTTGAGTGTTTTAGATGGATTTGAGTGGTACAATCGATTAGAGACTGATAGAAGTCCATTTATATGCGATTAATTTGATTATAATAGTGTTATGGTGGATTAGATTAGGTATGTTAAAGTGGGTTCGGTTTAGTGGTCCACTACCTACAATCCGCCTGATTTTGCTCCAATTATTTAGTGTATTATGTGGAATCTGACTCACGATCGCATTTGTGTGTTTGGAGTCAAAACCGCGGCTTAAAACCGGGTTTTTGGTCTCGCCGGAGCCGCGCCGGATCTCTGCCGGCCGGCGGCCGGAAAATCGAGGGGAAGAAAGTGGCGGGGGGGTTGGGTTTGTAATTTATAAAATTACACAATTGGTCCCTGCAGTCTCCAACCTTTATTATTTCATGCATAAACTTTGATTTTTAAGTTTCATTAATTACCTAAACACCCCCTGCACTTTTAATTCTAAGTTATTATTATTGTTGTTATTATTATTATTATTATTATTATTATTATATTATTATTATTATTATTATTATTATTATTATTATTATTATTATTATTATATTATTATTGTTATTATTCTTACAAATAGTATAATGGATTAATTCGCGATAAACGGGAAAGTTTGTTTAAATAGTATTAACCGAAAAATTCAGGTTGTCACATTATCCCCTTGTTGCAGGAATTTTCGTCCCGAAAATTAAAACACTAGGGTTAACAAACTAGTGATGAGCAGGCCAGTTATCCAGAACATAGACGCGCTAGGTTTTCTGACGGTTTCTTAAGAAATTGGTGTCTGATAGTTGTGGATACCTCTTCTTCATCTGATCCTCGCATTCCCAGGTAAATTCTGGTCCACGCTTGGAGTTCCATCTAACGCGCACAATGGAATTTTGCTACGCTTTAGTGTTCTGACTTCTCGATCCATGATCTCTACTGGTTCTTCAACGAAGCGAAGCTGTTCATCGATTTCCAGTTCTTCTAATGGAACAACAAGTGATTCATCAGCAAGACACTTCCTTAGGTTTGACACGTGAAACACATTGTGTATTCCACTGAGTTTGTCAGGTAGGTTCAGTTGATAAGCCACCGGGCCAACCCGTTTGACAATCTCAAACGGCCCCACGTATCTAGGGTTTAGTTTTCCCCGCTTTCCAAAGCGTATTACACCCTTACAGGGTGAGACTTTCAACAGTACTTTATCACCAATCTGAAACTCCAATGGCTTACGACGCTTGTCGGCATAACTCTTTTGTCGATCACGTGCTGCTGCCACACACGGTTACGAATTTGCACGATCTTCTCAGTCGTTTCGTGCACAAGTTCAGGTCCTGTAAGTTGGCTTTCTCCTACTTCTGCCCAACAGATAGGTGATCGGCACTTACGTCCATACAGTGCCTCAAATGGAGCTGCCTTGATCGAGGTGTGATAACTGTTATTATAGGAGAACTCAACCAATAGTAACGAGTTTCCCAGCTGCTGCCAAAGTTGATCACACAGGCACACAACATGTCTTCCAGTGTCTGGATTGTACGCTCACTTTGACCATCGGTCTGCGGGTGATATGCAGTACTCATATCCAGCCGCGTTCCCAATGATCGTTGTAATGATTGCCATAAGTGAGAAGTGAACCGAGCATCACGATCAGAAATGATAGATATCGGCACGCCATGCTGAGAGACTATTTCCCTTAAATAGATACGTGTCAGCTTCTCCATTCGATCAGTCTCTCGGATTGCCGGAAAGTGTGCGGATTTCGTTAAGCGATCTACTATAACCCAAATGGTATCGCATCCGCTGGGAGTCCTAGGTAACTTCGTGATGAAGTCCATTGAGATCTGCTCCCATTTCACACTGGAATTTTCGGTTGTTGGAGTAAACCGGATGGTCTCTGGTATTCTACCTTAACCTTGGAACAAGTTAGGCATCTGCTTACGTATGTGGCTATCTCTGCTTCATTTTTGGCCACCAGTAAAATTCTTTCAGGTCCTGATACATCTTGTCTGAACCTGGATGGATCGAGTAACGTGACTTATGAGCTTCATCCATTATCAGCTCTTGCAAATTCCCGTACTGTAGTACTTAGATCCGTTTCATAAAGTAACGGATTCCATCAGCTTTAATTTCCAACCGTTTCTCCATGCCTCGCATGGATTCTACTTTCAGATTCTCGTCTTCAAGGCCTCCGATTGAGCAGCTTTGATTTGCACTGGTAGGTCAGAGTGGATAGTCATTTGCAATGCGCACACCTGACGAGTCTTTAGGGTCTCCTTACGACTAAGGGCATCGGCTACCACATTAGCCTTACCCGGATGGTACTGATCGCACAGTCATAATCATTGAGTAATTCTAACCACTGTCGTTGCTGCATGTTCAGTTCCTTTTGGTCATATATGTGCTGGAGGCTCTTATGATCTGTATAGATCGTGCACTTGGTTCCATATAAGTAGTGCCTCCGTATCTTCAAGGCAAACACTACAGCTCCTAGTTCCAGATCATGCGTTATGTAGTTCTTCTCATGCACCTTAAGCTGTCTATTAATGCTGAGGATGGAAAGGTCTTGGTGAAGGAGCGAGTGTGACACCTTACATAAATCCCACATCGGCCATGGACAGGAGAGATTCCTGGTTGCGTATTGGCTGTGGATGAGAGGAGAACTCCACAGTTAAGCGTGCTCAGGTGGCAGCAATCCAGGGATGGGTGACCTCCCTGAGAAGTTTCACCCGGGCAACCAAAAGCAAATTCGTGAGCTCCTCGTGGGCAAAGCGAACAATATTGATGGTATGAGAGGCCGGGTGTTACAGAATGGCATTAGAGCCACTCCTATACCGTTGGGATGTGGGACATACCTCACCAAGTATGGTGACTTCTCGGGCTCATCGAGGAAGATGAGTCCAAAGGGGGGGGGGGTGATTGTGACATCTTACATAAATCCCACATCGGCTATGGACATGAGAGATTCCTGGTTCATAAGCAATGTCTGGTCTCTAATATCATCAACGTGTTTTTGGCGTATTGGCTGTGGATGAGAGGAGAACTCCATAGTTAAGCGTGCTTAGGTGGTAGCAATCCAGGGATGGGTGACCTCCTTGGGAAGTTTTCACCCGGGCAACCAAAAGCAAATCCGTGAGCTCCTCGTGGCAAAGCGGACAATATTGATGGTATGAGAGGCCGGGTGTTACAGAATGATATTAGAGCCACTCCTATGCCATTGGGATGTGGGACATACCTCACCGAGGATGGTGACTTCTCGGGCTCATCGAGGACGATGAGTACAAAGGGAGGGTGATTGTGACACCTTACATAAATCCTACATCGACCATGGACAGGAGAGATTCCTGGTTCATAAGGAATGTCTGGTCTCTAATATCATCAACGCGTTTTGGGTGTATTGGCTCTGGATGAGAGGAGAACTCCACAGTTAAGCGTGCTCAGGTGGCAGTAATCTAGGGATGGGTGACCTCCCTAGGAAGTTTTCACCCGGGCAACCAAAAGCAAATCAGTGAGCTCCTCGTGGGCAAAGCAGACAATATTGATGGTATGAGAGGCTGGGTAGTGTGATTTTATGTGTACACCGTGAGTATGTTATGTATGTATGTGGCTCATGAATTTGTCTAGAGAGTTGACTAAGGGATTTCATGGAGTGCGGTTGTGATGTGATTGCATAGCATGTAGGCACATGAGTTACATAATTGTGGGTGTGTAGGCGCATGAAGGGTATGGCTAGCATGTTTCTTGACATGCAGTGGGTTTCTCCATGCATGTGTACTATTTAGTATATATATATATTACTTGTGGGTTGTGTTAATGCAAGTATGGTTTTTAGTAACAACAACAACAAATAATAATAATAATAATAATAATAATGATAACAGTTGAATATATAGTACTTTTACACGTAAAAATTTGGTTGTATGTGTGCGAAGTGAATTAGCATTTGGGTGTGTCTACATGCGAATGGAAGCCGCCGATAACTGGCACCGTAACCGAGTCGTGAAACGTGAAACCGTACAACTCTTATATTTATAATTAATAACTAATATTAATTATATATTAACTGAAATTCAGGTTATTCGGAAACCTAATTTCCCGCTGTCTGCATTTTTCCTAATCGTTGTGCAATCAAGGTGAGTTTACAGCCCCACTTTTACATTATATACTCTTTTTAGGGGAGAGAAACATGCTGCTTTTCATAACGATACAATGCCTTAGATTTCGTAATACTGCATATACCTGATACTATGGTGTTATACTACGCCTCTTCGGACCGTTAATATGTTACTAGCGAGGTAATTGTTAGTAGATCTACTGGGTTTGACAAACCCCGCCCGGGCTAGTCGCGCTAGCTTGACTGGAGGTCAAACGGGTGAATAGTTAGCCTGTTTATAATGTTGTGGTCGGGATTCCACAACCGGGGAATACATTATTATTATTATTATTGCTGTCAGCTCGGTCGCGACTTCATACACATAGTGACTTGCTGTAGGCTAGCTACCTACTTATATGCTTTGATTACTAAATCTAAAATTTCATTACTATTAATTACTGTTTTCTGATAAACCTGTGAACTCGCCAGTCTTTGTACTGATCTTTAGCATGTTTTCTCTCAGGTCGTTGATGTGACACGTTTAGGAGCACAACATCCACTGCATATCATTTGGCATTCATTTTTAAACTGATTTCATGGTTTAATTACATTTACATTATTTAAATTGGTTTGGGCGCGTGTTTGCGCATTTTAAACACTTGTTAAATGTTTTCTGATTTCGCTTCCGCAATACTTAAATACAAATTGGTTTATTTCGTTTTATTGAACAACTTATATGTTTTGTAACTATCGAGTCTTTTGGTGTAATTGATGCTTATCTGAGATCCTGGTTATGTCACATGCTTGACGGTAAAACCCCGTTAGTGGATTTTGAGGGTGTGAACTCGAACGACTCAGGACTCGATTCGATAACTTCGTGGGATACTACAACGACCTGGTGGATCGTTTTAATGGATGGGTCGGGCGGGCCGATAGCGGCGACCAACGACTTGAAAATCTGGAATCCCACGTCTTTGCTCAGAACGCAGTACTCGAACCAGAAGTGGCACCCGAAGAAGAAGCAGACTCCGAGGAAGAACCAGAGGAGGCACCCAAAGGGAAGAAGACCCCGAGGAAGAACCAGAAGAGGCACCCGAAGAGGAGGAAGAACCTGAAGAAGAACCGGAAGAAGCATCAGAGGAGGAAGAACCAGAAGAAGAACCTGAGGAACAACCTGATGACGAAGCGGAAAACAGCGGCAGATCTGTCGATTCTCACTGATTTCCTTGCTTATTCCTTTCCTTTCATTATTTCTCTTATTACATTGGACTTTATTCTTATCACACCTAGATGGAAAGGGTTGTCCCCATCTGACTTATGCTTCCAAATTTTGATATTTGGTTTGAATTAATTGTAGACGTACTTACAATTTATTTGCCAGAAATTATTATTTGAACATTTAGTTGTGTGTGCTAAATTCTTTAATTACTTATGCTTAAATGAAGTTGATATGTTACATATGTACTTATTTTTGTATGTTATGATTGTTAAGAATGTCTGGACGTGGACGTGGTAGTGGTTCCATCAATATGACTCCAGCAGAATTGGACGCCCTCATAAAGCAGCATGTGGCTGATGCACTGGCAAACCACAACCCTAATCCTCAACTCGCTCCTATCGGTAAGAAAAACCCAATCCATATCTGACGTTAACGTTCCGTCAATCTCGTAGGTTGTAGCATTCATTCCATACTTCCAAAGTTCTGATCTAAATTCATTACAGGTCAAGGAACTTGCACATACAAGTCTTTATGAGCTGTAAACCAAATCCATTCACCGGAGCGGAAGGAGCCGTAGGACTGATACGGTGGTTCGAGAAGCTAGAATCTGTGTTCGAGATGTGCAACTGTCCTGTGAAAAATCGGGTTAAATACGCCACCGGCACCCTGGACGGAGCTGCTTTATCCTGGTGGAACACCCAGGTACAAATGCTAGGAGTTGAGATCGCAAATCAGACAACCTGGAGGATTTAAGACTTTGATTAAAGAAGAATACTGTCCTCGGGAAGAGATACAGAAATTGGAGATAGAGTTTTGTAATCAAGATGACAGGTTCCGAGATAGAGGCGTACACCACTCGATCTCACGAACTTGCTACTTTGTGTCCTAACATGGTCAACCCTCCTTCTTTAAGGATCAAAAGATATCTGCATGGGTTGTCTCCGGAAATTCAAGGAATGGTCACTGCTTCTCGACCAACTACTATACAGGAGGCAATTAGATTGGCTCATAGATTAACTGATCAGGCGGTAACACAAGGTAAACTACCTCCACGTGGTTCTACCCCTACCACCACTAACGGCCATAACAAAAGAAAGTGGGAGTCTCGCTCACATAACAAGCAGAACTCTTCCCAGCAGCATCGGAAGTTCGACAACTTCTGTCAGTCCAACCAAACTTCTGCATCTTCACAACATGGTAGTGTCTATATTGGAACATTACATAAGTGTGATAAATGCAACTACCACCACACTGGGTCTTGTAACAAGAACAATTGTGAGAGATGTGGCAAGTTTGGTCATTCTGCTAAGAATTGTCGTGTGAACTTATCAGCCAAGCAGCCAGCTCAACAGGGGGAACAAAGAGGCTGCTATGAGTGTGGTCAGACTGGGCACATCAAAAGGTACTGCCCAAAACTGAAGAAGAACAATGGCGGTGGAAACGAAGCTGATAACCGCAATGGAAATGGCAACGGGAACGGAAATGGGAATGACAACGGTGGTGCCAAGGGCAGAGTGTTCATCATAGGCTCAGGTAAACTCTTAATGACCCTACTGTATTATCTGATAGATTCCTATAAATGGTCATTACGCCTTTATTTTATTTGATTCTGAACCAATAAGAGTTAAGTATCCAACAAGTTTAGTAAAGTGCTAGGAATAGTACCTACTGACTTGAACCCTGAGCATGCCATAGAAATAGCTCTCACGAAACCTTACGTTCTTTGGTTTACAGCTTGTTCAGAGACCCTCAGAGATCCTATCTTGCCTACGTTCCAGATAACTAATCAGCTTGCTCGCTGACCAGCTTGCTTACTAGTAGTTCTTGACGTGTATATTCTAAATTTCAAGACGAAATTCCCTTCAACAAGGGGATGAAGTCACAACTCTCGCAAACCCTTACGTTCTGTGTTTAGATTTATTTCAGAAACTCTAGAAACCCTATCCTGTGCAAGATTTTGAACACTCTTTTGTTGTCACTGTTAAACCTGATGTTCGTTGTGAACCTGACATTCATGTTCTAATTTTTGGGATGAAAATTTCTTCAACAAGGGGATAGTGTGACACCCCGTGATTTTAAGTTAACATTATCAACTCAACTCCTCGTCAGTTAATTTCTTTGGGCCACTTGATTATCCTTCTCGTCGTTTTTGCTAATTTAATTTGCGAGTAATATATAAATAGTAGTAACAAAACTACTGTACTAAAAGCCAAATTTTAAACTTCAATTAGTTTTAAATCCAGTTTTGTGATGACTAAAAAAAGAAAGAAAGGATTTTAAACAATATTAATAACAATTGTGACTACCTCTACCCAACAAACACTCCATCATAACCGCCCCCACCCCACACCCACACACACATACCCACGATGTTATCCCTCGGCAGCCCATCCCCACGTCGACCATTCTCCACAACGCACCCCTAAGTTCCACCATGAGTTCCCTGTCGTCTCTCTCATTCGAAACCACTGCTACAGCCCCATCCCTTCAGCAACTTATAGTTCGAACTTACCTTCATCCGGCAGCCTCCTCCATGATCGATCCTTAGCACAAACCAAGCAACACTCTCCGCTTTCAACCGTGAGTACCCTGCGACGTTGAATGACGACCGAATCAACCCCGTACCTTGTTCGGTACTTCGGTATGATTCTCTGACCTCTAATAACGTTCATATTGTTACGGTTTCGGGTTGGGTTACGACTTTAATACGGTTTCGTTCCCGGTGATATCTCTACAGTTTCGGGTCTCACTCGTGATACGTTGAGGTTGCTCGCGGGTGTGTGTTTGTGCGATGTATGTATGTTGTGCTTATATATATAAATGTGTGTTCAACCTATTGTATGTGTATGTATCAAGAAGTGCACTTATGTTATGGCAGAATGATTTTGATATATATACATATGTATATAACCATATGTGTATTTGGTGTGGATGAGCAGGGGAGCATAACCATGAAGATGGGTGAGTGCATGTTTGCGTGATGTGTGTTATGAGTGTGTTGTGTGTGAACTGTGGTGTGTGTTGTGCAGTATGGGTGTCGTATGTGTGTATATGATTAAATGCATGTATATGTGATCAGCACTTGTGATGATACATGTGGGCACATGCAATGTACAAACGCCTAGTATGGTAGGCGCATGAGGTGGTGGCTTGGGCGCATGAAGGTTATGCACGTGGGCTGTAGGTTGGTGGCAGGTTGTTTTTGTGTGTTTTGTTGATGTGTATGTCTTGTTATAGTTATACATTAGGGGATGTGTGTGTGCATTTAATATATATATTACAAGGGTATGCATATATATTATATATGTGTGTATAGTATATATTATGCGGTGGGTATATATATTAGGTGTGGGTAATATATATTGTATGTGCATGCGGTCATATTGCGGTCGTGACGTGTAAGTGACGTATTATGAATCGTATAAGTTTCGTTATAATAAATTAAAAAGAATGTACAATGATTACCTTTACACATAGATTAGTACACGGGAGAATAATGAGATTTTATATAAATTTGACTGTGCTTGCGTGTGAATGGGAAATTGTTAACTGGAACCGTAACCGTGAACGTGAAACCGTACGACTCATTGTAAATAATTAATATTTAATATTAATTATATATATATATATATTAAATGATGTACAAGTTAATCGGAAACTCTAATCTTTGTGCTATCGTTTACTGTTACTGTGCATTTAAGGTGAGTTCTTAGCCCCGCTTTTAACTACTTTCTTGGGGTGAAAGAAACGTGGGAAACAAATTCATTTTTCATTGATCAGTATTACTGTAATATCACTTGTTTACTAGTGTGATACCACTTAAGTCCTCATTCTCGAACCGTTAATGTATGTAGTATAGCGAGGTAATTCTGAGTAGATCTACTGGGTTTGACAAACCCCACCCGGGCTAGTCGCGCAGGCACAACGTTCGTCAAACGGGTGTTTAATTGACCTAATTTCTGTTGCTGTGACCTGGTATTCACAGCCGAGGCATTCATTTACATTGTCAGCTTCGATTGCGAACATCATACACTTAGTAACTGGTTAAGTAGACTAGCTATCTACTGATATTACTTTGTTTACTGTATCTGTTACTTTATGTTCTATTTATCAAAACCTGTGAACTCACCAACCTTGTGTTGACACTTTAGCATGTTTCTTTCAGGTTCACAAGACGCGCACGCTTAGGATCATATCGTTCATGCATTCAACGGCAAACGTGATTTAATTAAAACTTTTCAAGAAATTTCATTTATTTGGTTTGCGCGTGTTGCGCCATTTAAAGATTTAAGATTTATTATGCTTCCGCAGCTTCTATTATGTTTATGTTAATAACTAGGTCTTTGGTAATTTTAAACATTAAAAATTTATTTATGTTTTATGTTTAATGTGTCGTTTAGTGTAACTAGTGGCTGAGATCCTGAAGTCACACGCCTAACGGTAATACCCCGTTTGTAGAAATTGAGGGTGTGACAGTGAGACATCAAGATAAGATGGAAAACTTACTTCAATAACCTTTTCAATGTAAGGAACCCTAACCAACAAAAAGAGATCGATCAAGCAATTCAAACAACGTAACAAAATAAGTGTTATTGTAGAATCATCACAATCGAAGAAGTTACAGGAGCTCTTAAGAAAATGGGGAGGGTTAAGGAGGTGGGGCCAGACGAGATACCTATTGAAGTATAAAGTGCCTAGGAGAAGAGGGCCTGCAATGGCTAATAGAATTATTCAACACTATCTTCAAGATCGGAGAGATGCTAGAGCAGTGAATAAGCAGTGTCATAGTCCTCATATATAAGAAAAGATGAGATGTCCAAGGTTGCGCAAACTAAAAGGGAATAAAGCTCTTGAGACACACGATGAAACTATGGGAAAGAGTTATCGACATGAGAATTAGACGCGAAACTCAGATAGCGATAAATCAGTTTGGATTTATGCTAGGGCGCTCTACAATAGAAGCCATACACATCATAAGGAGGATAATGAAGAAATATATAGAAAGAAAATGGATCTGCATATGGTCTTCATTGACCTAGCAAAAAGTCTATGACAGTGTCCGTGACAACTCATTTGAGAAATCTACGAGATAGAAGGGTACCATAGAGATATATCAAGATAATCAAGGATATGTATGACGGGGCAAAAACATGTGTGCAAGCCCTAGTCGGAGACATAGACTTCTTCCTGGTGGAAGTGGGACTTCACCAAGGATCGACATTGAGCCCATTTCTCTTCATAGTAGCATTGGATGAGATGGCCAAGTCTATACAGGAGTTAGTTCCACGGTGCATGTTGTTTGCGGATGATATTGTGTTAATATCAGAATCTAAAAGGGTGCTTAACGAGAGGTTAGAAAGTGGAGAGCGACACTAAAACACAAAGGCTTAAGGATTAGTCTCTCTAAGACGGAATACATGCATTATAACTTTAGTGAAAAGAATGAAGATGACACCTAAATTAGTCTCTAGGGTCTGGCGATCCCACAGACGTCTAGGTTCAAATACCTAGGCTCGTACGTACAGGAGGACGGAGAGATACACAGTGATGTAGTCCACCGTGTTCAAGCAGGATGGTACAAGTGAAGAGAAGAATCAAGGATTTTGTGTGAGAAGAGGTTCCCAGCAAGAATAAAGGGAAAACTATATAGAGTGGCAGTACGTCCGACTATGTTATACGGAACAGACTGTTGGCCATAAAGAAATCGCATGAGCGACAAATAGAGCTCGTGGAAATGCGAATGCTGGGGTGGATGTGTGGACACACAAGATTGGGTCGGATAAGGAACGACGTGTTTCGGAAGAGGCTAGAGGTGACTTGTATCAAAGATGAAATACGAGAGGAAAGATTAAGATGGTTAGGCCACGTGAAGAGGAGACCGATGTCAGCACCGGTTAGAGCAGTAGAAAACATCACCTTAGATGCTAGGAGGAGTAGAGGAAGACCTAAGTTAACTTGGGATGAGATAATTATGTGGGATATGATAGAGTTGCACCTCTTCGAGCACATGGTCGAGGATAGGATTGCGTGGAGTCGTAGAATTAAAATTAAGGACTTCTAGTCAGATCTGTTGATATGAGAAGTAAAGGAAGACCAAATGCGTGACCCCCGCGTGATGTGTAGGTTATCGATATTTACCCTTTATAGGTGAAGCATGTTGCTTATTTGATGTATGCACTATCTTCAGGTTGTTAGGCTTATGCGTATGCTTATGCTTATGCTTATCTGATGTATGCTTATGACATGCATACACTATTGTCTGGTTGTTATGCTTATGAACATACTTATGAATATGCATCTGCTTATTCTAAACTCGTATGTGATATATACCTATGTGTTGTATGCTCTATAATCTGCTTGCTATCGTTTTCGAGTCGGTGGTCTCTTGGAAGCGGTCTCTCTATCTCTCAAGATAAATGAAAGACTCGCCACCACCTACCCCTTCCAGACCCTGTTTTTAGTGGGATATACTGGGTATGTTTGTTTGTTTATGTATTTTCAATTAATATCCAATTTCCCTTTCAATTAATATCCATATCTACACTACACTACACTAGTCGGTTGAATTTTCTCCATCACCTACTAGTGCTCTTCTTACTGTACTTGTGTGTGTGTGTTGGTGTATGATTGGACCTTATCGATCTCAATCCATTCATCAATAAATGCCAATATCTCTCACCTCCACCGACGCTGATCTCTCGTGATTCTTCCGATCGGTGTGATTGAGCTCTACAGCGGTGATCTGAGCCTCCGATCGCTGAATTTGGTCGATATGTCTTCCGGTAGGTATATGGTGTACTCACCGTCGCCCTCGGCGCCTCACTCTCCGCATATCGCCGGACTACGGTCTGCTGCCACCGCCATCGTGAACAGGAGAAGTATGACGGGTTTTTTTCTTTTTGTTTTGTGGCGATTATGCTGTGGTTGTGGCTGATCTGGATTTGTGTTTGCGATAGGTGTTTTGTAGGTTATTTTGTTTGTTGATTATCGTTTTGGTCTGAGATTTGTATATGTTGTTGGAATTTCAGCTCTTAATTCGGTTAGATGCGTTTTTATTAACTTGATTTTGAGCGAAAACTATGAAACTGATGTAGAAGAATCTGTTCATGTTTTACTAAGATTTGTGTTTGCTGTTGGAATTTTAATTGTTAGTTTGGTTAGATGCGTTTTATTCACTTGATTTTGAGCAAAAACTATGAAACTAATGTATAATTTGTTGCTATGTCTGTAAGAGTGGTTATAGTGTTTTTTTTATTTGTTGATTATCGTGTTTTACTGAGATTTGTGTTTGCTGTTGGAGTTTCAACTGTTAGTTCGATTAGATGCGTTTTACTCTCTCGATTAGGAGAGAAACTACGAAACTGATGCAGAATCCGTTCTTATATTTGTAGAGTGGTTATAGTGTTTTTTTGTTCGTTTATTATCATGTTTTACTGAGATTTGTGTTTGCTGTTGGAGTTTCAACTGTTATTTCGGTTAGACGCGTTTTACAGTCTCGATTTGAAGCGAAATTCTACCAAGCTGATGCAGAATTTGTTGCTCTATCTATAAAAGTGGTTATAGTGTTTTTTTAGTTGATGAGCATTTTTTACTGAGATTTGTGTATGTTGTTGGAGTTTCAACTGTTATTCTAAACTCGTATGTGATATAGACGTATGTGTTGCACGCTCTATAATCCGCTTGCTATCGTTTTCGAGTCGGGGGTCTCTTTGGAAGCGGTCTCTCTATCTCTCAAGATAGAGGAAAGACTATCCACCACCCACCCCTCCCAGATCCTGTTTTTAGTGGGATATACCGGGTATGTGTCACATCCCGACCGACGGCGGAATCATCGGAGCGGACGAGGGAATGATTGATTGTTCATAACACATGGTTGTCTAATAGTGGAAATAATTTTAAAATCAGATTACAAGATAATAATTTCAACATACACAAATACAACAATTGAAACCACAAATAGTAATTGTCTTTTATTTTAACTAAGTCTGGGTCTTAAATGAGCAGGTAGAAGTCCACTATCTTGCTTAACCTGAAATCATGTGAGAAAATAAAGTCAGCTAACGAGTTAGCTGGTGAGTAATCACAGTTTTGTATTTACATATAGATTGATTGATTAACTGAGAATAATTCAATTCACAAGGTAATATTAAGACTTATATGGCAATAGCGAAGCATATAGATAAACCGACACAATATAAACCCCTTGACTTGACACTTGCATATAATAGACTCCACACAAATACCGTAGATTGACTAATTGCCTCTGGCATAATCACCACTCGTAAGCCATGTGGGGTGGGTTATCCAAACCAGTAGATCTACCATTGATACCAGGATTGATTGATTGAATTAGGGTTTTACTGTCGTCCAGTTTACCATAGTATGTTCACATAATTGCAAGTAATAACATAACCTGTCTTGAATTGAATTTAGAATGAAATAACAATAGAATATCATGATTGAATATATTGTATCACATGATTTCCCCCAAATAAGAAATGATATAAAAAGGGGATATGAATACTCACCTGATTGATGAGATTAGAATCTGGATGTGATAGATTAGACACCAACGATTTCCTTACGATTAACCTAAGGAACGGTGTCTCGAATTATAATAATAATGATTTGGGAATTTGGGAATGTATTAGGATTTCCGTTGGGTCTTGAATGGTAGTTTAAATTAATTAATTTTATTTGGTTTGAATGTCTTGAAATAAATAAACGAATTTGTTAAAAGTGATTATGTCAAGAATTTTAATAGAAATTTATACATATAAGTTATACATATATACAATTTATTAATAAATTGTATATGTATAATTATATACATAATTATATATATTCATGTAATTATATATAATTATATGTATAATTATATACATAATTATATGTATATAATACGTTTATTCATAAGTAAGCATAACTATATATTGTATGTTAATTATATACTTAAGTTATAAATTGTATACGATTGTGTAAAATTATATACACGTAATTTATTCAAATAAAAGTTCTTTCGATAATCGGATAATATATATCTATGTATATATATTGGATTCAATTTATTTATTGTATAATTATATATTATACACTAATTATAAATTGGTAGAGTATATAATTAGTTATTTTATTTATTTAAAACAATTAAAATAAATAAAATGTTGAAATAAATTTCAGAAAATAATTAGGTTGTTTTAAAAATTTCTAATGTTTGTAAAAACATTTTTATGATTTTTAGGAATTTTTCCGGAATTTTTAAAGCTTAAAAAGGCTTTTAAAAAATGGGTGAGGTGGCCCGGGGTCGAACCCGGGACCTCTGGAATGACATGGAGACACGGGACCGGTGAACCAAGGCCTAAGCCGCGATTATGATCCGGTTTTATTTCTTTTAAACACAATCTCCCTCAACCCCAATTCCCGTATGAGCCCTAGATTGAATCCCGTCCAATTGAACACCAATTCGATTCAGTTAGCGATTACAAACATGGGGCTTTTGTTTCCCATGTGAAACCGAGTGTGGGTGTGTGTTGAATTACATATATGGTATTGATTTGGAGATAAACCTGATGAAGAACAAGTCGCGGGTTTGCTTGAATCCAAAGGATGATCAGACTTCGATGAAAATCAAATTAATTGAGCAGATAACTTTGAATGAGGATAATGATCAAATGCCCTCTGTCAATTTTGAAGTATAAAGCTCAGAGGATGGTGTTCAATAGGGTTGCAGGTCGCGATGAAGATGATGAGTGGTTTCAGTGTTTGTGTTTGTTTTTGTGAAATTGGCACCTGAGTTTGATTAGGTGTTTTTAAATGATCGTGTTGGTAGCTTTAATTTGTTTATTGTTGTTGTTTGAGTGTATTATCGAGCTGTATCGAATCCGAGATAAAAGTGAGGATTATAGCCGTTTGTCTGACTAATTCAACACGTTTTATGTTGGAATTCAATCCGAATTGGATCCAAGGAAGCTTTCGGTGAGATTGTGGGGTTCAAAATCGGATAAATTGACTGATTTGGTCGGGAATTTAGTGATTTCGATGTGGAAGCTTTGGATTCGAATTTCCCGATGATTAATCGTGTTTAATGGGTGCATTGGGTTCGAAACTAGTCCACGAATGCATTAGAACCGGTTTTGTGAGTTGAAATTGAGTAATTTTATTGATTTGGCTTCGCCGGAGTTCGGCCGGAGACTCGCCGGAGTCTCGCCGGAAAATCGGGGGGGAGAAGCCGTGGGTTTTTAAAATTTTACACAATTGGTCCCTGCGGTTTCAACTTTTATATTTTATGTCTTAAACTTCTTATTAAGTTTCCAAATTGACAGAAATGACCCCTGGACTTAATTAAATTTTATCTTGTTAATAATTTTTTTTATAACCTATTGTTATCTTATTATTATTATTATTATTATTATTATTATTATTATTATTATTATTATTATTATTATTTATTATCGAAAGCTTTATAATTGAAATCCCCATGATTGTATTATTAACAAATATTAATAGAAGTTTATATAAAAAAATACGGGTGCTTACAGTCTTCCCTGCTTTAGGAAATTTCGTCCCGAAATTTATTCACGAGGAGGCTGAAACGAAAAGATGAGGGTACTTGGTTTTCATTTGGTCCTCACGTTCCCAGGTGTACTCTGGCCCATGTTTAGACTCCCAACGAACTTTGACAATGGGTATCCGACTGCGTTTGAGTTGTTTAACTTCCCGATCCATAATTTCCACAGGTTTCTTAATAAAGTGCATAGATTCATCAATCTGGACTTCGTCGAGTGGAATGTGGAGATTTTCATCGGCAAGACATTTCTTGAGGTTGGACACATGAAACGTCGGATGTATATTGCTAAGTTTCTGGGGTAGTTCTAGCTTGTAGGCCACTTTCCCAATTTGCTCGAGCACTTTGAATGGTCCCATGTAACGAGGTGCTAGCTTCCCTTTCTTTCCAAAGCGAATCACTCCCTTCCAAGGTGATACCTTAAGAAGTACGAGATCACCGACATTGTATTCCATAGGCTTATGTCTTTTGTCAGCATAACGCTTTTGACGATTTCTAGCAGCGACCAAGTTATCACGGATCTTATGAAGTTTGTCGGTTGTTTCTTGTATCAATTCCGGAACAGTAATCTGTGATTCACCAACTTCAGACCAGTAGATGGGAGATCGACACTTTCGGCCATACAAGGCCTCAAATGGTGCCATCTGGATGCTGGCATGGTAACTGTTATTGTAAGAGAATTCGATCAACGGAAGATGAGAATCCCACGATCCACTGAAATCAATGACACAATCCCGGAGCATATCCTCGAGGGTTTGTATCGTTCTTTCAGTCTGACCGTCGGTTTGCGGGTGATAGGCTGTGCTAAGATTTAGTTGAGTCCCGAGAGCTGATTGGAGACTTTTCCAGAAACGAGAGATGAAACGACCATCGCGATCTGAGATAATATCTAAAGGTACACCATGCCGACTGACTATTTCATTAATGTAAATAC
The DNA here is from genome assembly GCA_024085815.1 of Flaveria linearis. Classification (NCBI taxonomy): domain Eukaryota; kingdom Viridiplantae; phylum Streptophyta; class Magnoliopsida; order Asterales; family Asteraceae; genus Flaveria; species Flaveria linearis. The sequence continues at coordinate 10,655,106 of CM044009.1, forward strand.
GAGCCAATTTCTCGACTCGATAATCTTCTCGAATTGGAGTGAAATGAGCTGACTTAGTCAATCGATCAATGATAACCCAGATACTATCGTGACCACTAGCGGTATGAGGCAGCTTGGTGATGAAATCCATGGATATGCTTTCCCATTTCTATAATGGAACCTCGGGTTGTATGAGTAATCCAGAGGGACGTTGATGCTCGGCTTTGACTTTGGAACATGTGAGGCATTTAGATACATACAAGGCTATATCCTTCTTCATGTCGGGCCACCAATATTGGTTCCGAAGATTCATGAACATCTTATCTGCTCCCGGATGAATGGAATAACGAGCCTTATGAGCCTCATCCATGATGGTTGTTCGAAGATTATCGCGATTCGGAATCCAAAGTCGATTTAGAAAATACAGTAGTCCGTCCGACTTGGTTTCCAATTGGAGTTCAGCACCGCATGACATTTCCTCATACATGTTGCCCTCGGTGACTGATTCGTGTTGAGCTTCGAGTATACGGGTCAAGAGGTCGGTTTGAATGGTAACACTTTGAAGCATAACTTGACCCTTACGACTTAATGCATCGGCTACGGCATTAGCTTTACCGGGGTGGTAACGAATCTCACAGTCGTAGTCATTGAGTAGTTCTACCCATCGTCGTTGCCTCATGTTAAGCTCCTTCTGGTTGAAGATGTACTGGAGACTCTTATGATCGGTGAATACAACACATTTAGTGCCATAGAGATAGTGTCTCCAGATTTTGAGTGCGAATACGACAGCACCCAATTCAAGATCGTGCGTCGTATAATTTTTCTCATGAATCTTCAATTGTCTTGAAGCATAAGCGATAACTTTGCCTCGCTGCATGAGAACGCAACCTAGACCTTGTTTTGAAGCGTCATAATAGACAACAAAGTCGTCGTTTCCATCAGGAAGGGTTAGAATCGGTGCCTCACACAACTTTTACTTGAGGGTTTGAAATGCTTTTTCTTGATCAGGCCCCCAAGAAAACGGCTTATCCTTGTGGGTCAAAGCAGTGAGTGGCACAGCAATCTTCAAGAAGTTAGGAATAAAACGTCGATAATATCCGGCTAGACCAAGGAATGAACGAATCTCTGTAGGAGATTTAGGTTCTCCCCATTTCTTTACTGCCTCAATCTTTGCGGGATCAACGTGAATTCCCTTGTTGTTTACTATGTGACCAAGAAATTGAACCTCATTAAGCCAGAATTCACACTTTGAGAATTTGGCGTAGAGTTTCTCTTTCCTCAGAAGTTCGAGCATTAGACAAAGGTGGTTTTCGTGATCGGATTTAGATTTGGAGTATATCAAAATGTCATCGATGAATACGATCACGAATTTGTCTAGGTATGGTCGGCACACGCGATTCATTAAGTCCATGAATACTGCCGGTGCGTTGGTTAACCCGAATGGCATCACTGTAAACTCGTAATGGCCATATCTCGTTCGGAAAGCGGTTTTTGGGATGTCATCATCGTGCACACGGAGTTGGTGATAACCAGAACGAAGATCGATCTTTGAGAAGTACGAGGCTCCTTGAAGTTGATCAAATAGATCGTCGATTCTGGGTAATGGGTAACGGTTCTTGATTGTGAGTTTGTTGAGTTCTCGATAGTCAATACACATACGGAATGAGCCATCCTTTTTCTTCACGAATAAGACTGGAGCGGGCGGATGAATCCTTTGTCTGACAGTTCTTGCAATTGGCTAGCAAGTTCTTGCATCTCAGATGGTGCAAGTCGATAAGGAGATTTTTCCACGGGAGTTGCACCAGGTACAAGGTCGATTCGGAATTCAACTTGACGAACGGGAGGAAGACCGGTTAAGTCTTCGGGAAAGACTTCGGGAAACTCTCGAACAACCGGAATGTCTTCAATCTTCCTAGATTTCTCATCTGCCTTCACGATATGGGCTAAGAAAGCCACGTAATGCTTACGGAGGTACTTTTGAGCTTTGGTACAAGACATGAGTTTAAGCCCCTTGTAAGGTTTTTCCCCGTAGATTTGTAGTATGCTTCTGGTCGGGAGAGGAATACGAATGGTCTTTTCGTGACAAAGCACTTCGGCATGATTCTTTGATAACCAGTCCATGCCTACTATAACATCGAAACTACCCAGTTGCATGGGTATAAGATTGATAAGGAAATCGTGCTCGCTTAGATTCAAGGTACAGTCGAGAATAACAGAATTAATTGTAACGGGTTTTCCATCAGCTATCTCTACCGTAAAGGGGTTGTCTAGCTTGGTTCGAGCACTAGCAAGTAAGGGCTCAAAGTCTAAGGATACAAAGCTTTTATCGGCACCGGTGTCAAAAAGAATCGAAGCGTATTGATTATTAATTTGGAACATACCGTTCACCATGTCGTTGCTAACTTGGGCTTGTTGGGCATTGATGTTGAATGCTCGACCTTGAGCTGCAGGGACGGCCTTGAGAAGCTTCGGACATTGGTTGCGGAAATAGTTAGGATCTCCGCATTGGTAGCAAGCTCTTGCGTGCGTGATTGTCGGGGTATGCTGAACAGTCGGTGTGGTAACTGGAACCCTTGCAGTATTCTTGCACACGTTGAATGTATGGCCGAAATGACCACAGTTGGTGCATTGACGACATTGAACGTTAGCGGGATGGTGATACTTGTAGTTGTTACACTGCGGAAAGGGTCCAGCGTAGGGCTTTTTTATCAGCGGTTGGTTGTTAACTACTGGTTGACGAGTTGGAGGGACTTGATTAATTGGCACAGCAGGGGTAATCATAGCAAAGTTTTGGGATTTAGCCTTCCTCTTCTTGTTTTGAGAAGGTTTAGGTTTTTCCTCCTTAGGGGGTTCAGCTGAGGGTTTCCCGGGCACCTTCTTAGCACCCTTCCTAGTCAGGGTTCCAGCCTTGACATGATTGTCAGTTAGCTGAGCAGCTAACCGGATGGTATCTTCCAAGGTTGCAGGATTCCTACCCCACACCGTGTCTTGAATTTGCATGGGTAGACCACCGATGTATTTCTCGATAGCCCGAGATAAAGGAGTAACCAGGTGAGGAACAAGTAGACTCAGTTCATGAAATCGGTTGGTATAAGCTAGATTTTCTCCACTTTCTTGAGTTAAGTCCCAGAACTCAGCTTCCAATTTCTTAATTTCATTTCTCGGACAGAATTCCCGAGTCATGAGCTCCTTAACTTCATCCCACGTCAATGCTAATGCGGCATCAGTTCCACGGGTTCGTTTCTCACCATTCCACCAAGTGAGTGCTCTCTTTTGAAGAACACTTGTAGCATAACGAACCTTGAGATTCTCGGGGCACTCACTATTGAGGAAAGTGTTCTCGATACTCTCAAACCACTGTAAAAGACCACTGGCACTTTCGGTCTCGCTAAACTTAGTGGGATTGCAAGAATTGAAATGCTTGTAAGTACAAGCTCGTGGAGGGTTTTGTGCGGATTGATTTTGAACGGTGTTGTTGCCTTGGTTCAAATGGGTAAGCAGTGTTGGGATGACCGCAGCAACTTCACGTGCCACTATAGCAGCAATCTTGCGGCCAGAGCTTCTAGATCGGGAGCGGTTTTGATGAGAAGACATGCTGTATAATATGGAAAAAAAACCTTTATGAGAAACGGGTAATTGTTTTTTTTTTTAAAACTTTTCAAAATGGTAAAATCGTTGATGAGATTGTTTAAAATAACAATGAGAGGTTAGGAGTGTAAACGTTCGGCTCGCAAACCAAAGCGAATACGTTGACTTATCAAAGTATTTGTGTCCACCACAACCTTAACGAGGACATGCGTACCTATAAGCGAATACTCATCTCGAGGGTTCCCAGGTAAGGTAAACGGATCCATTGGTTGATTTGGATTTATATGAATACCTTGCCTAGACAGAACACCTTAAGATACAGGTATCCCACTCTTCCAGCATTGCATGTTCTCGGTCATGTGACACGGACTTTGACGAGATTTGAAAACCATGAATAACAAATCAAGATTTAAAATTTGAAAACAATCTGATTTAGGCACATAATGCCATATAATATGATTAGAATTTGTATGTGAAAGGTAAGAATCAAAGTATAAGGAAATGTCATAATCACATAATAAGCATAAGTGACACATATAAGCCCTATCTAAACATATAGAATACATGAGAGGACTCATGTGTAAAGGTACTTAGTTATAGTCTAGGTCATTCCATTTCTAATAACCTAATTCCCTATAACCATGGCTCTGATACCAATCTGTCACACCCCGACCGACGGCGGAATCATCGGAGCGGACGAGGAAATGATTGATTGTTCATAACACATGGTTGTCTAATAGTGGAAATAATTTTAAAATCAGATTACAAGATAATATAAGTTCAACATACACAAATACAACAATTGAAACCACAAATAGTAATTGTCTTTTATTTTAACTAAGTCCGGGTCTTAAATGAGCAGGTAGAAGTCCACTATTTTGCTTAACCTGTAATCATGTGAGAAAATAAAGTCAGCTAATGAGTTAGCTAGTGAGTAATCACAGTTTTGTATTTACATATAGATTGATTGATTAACTGAGAATAATTCAATTCACAAGGTAATATTAAGACTTATATGGCAATAGCGAAGCATATAGATAAACCGACACAATATAAACCCCTTGACTTGACACTTGCATATAATAGACTCCACACAAACACCGTAGATTGACTAATTGCCTCTGGCATAATCACCACTTGTAAGCCATGTGGGGTGGGTTATCCAAACCAGTAGATCTACCATTGATACCAGGATTGATTGATTGAATTAGGGTTTTACTGTCGTCCAGTTTACCATAGTATGTTCACATAATTGCAAGTAATAACATAACCTGTCTTGAATTGAATTTAGAATGAAATAACAATAGAATATCATGATTAAATATATTGTATCACATGATTTCCCCTAAATAAGAAATGATATAAAAAGGGGATATGAATACTCACCTGATTGATGAGATTAGAATCTGGATGTGATAGATTAGACACCAACGATTTCCTTACGATTAACCTAAGGAACGGTGTCTCGAATTATAATAATAATGATTTGGGAATTTGGGAATGTATTAGGATTTCCATTGGGTCTTGAATGGTAGTTTAAATTAATTAATTTTATTTGGTTTGGATGTCTTAAAATAAATAAACGAATTTGTTGAAAGTGATTATGTCAAGAATTTTAATAGAAATTTATACATATAAGTTATACATATATACAATTTATTAATAAATTGTATATGTATAATTATATACATAATTATATATATTCATGTAATTATATATAATTATATGTATAATTATATACATAATTATATGTATATAATACATTTATTCATAAGTAAGCATAACTATATATTGTATGTTAATTATATACTTAAGTTATAAATTGTATACGATTGTGTAAAATTATATACACGTAATTTATTCAAATAAAAGTTGTTTCGATAATCGAATAATATACATCTATGTATATATATTGGATTTAATTTATTTATTGTATAATTATATATTATACACTAATTATAAATTGGTAGAGTATATAATTAGTTATTTTATTTATTTAAAATAATTAAAATAAATAAAATGTTGAAATAAATTTCAGAAAATAATTAGGTTGTTTTAAAAATTTCTAATGTTTGTAAAAACATTTTTATGATTTTTAGGAATTTTTCCGGAATTTTTAAAGCTTAAAAAGGCTTTTAAAAAAATGGGTGAGGTGGCCCGGGGTCGAACCCAGGACCTCTGGAATGACATGGAGACACGGGACCGGTGAACCAAGGCCTAAGCCGCGGTTATGATCCGGTTTTATTTCTTTTAAACACAATCTCCCTCAACCCCAAATTCCCGTATGAGCCCTAGATCGAATCCCGTCCAATTGAACACCAATTCTATTCAGTTAACGATTACAAACATGGGGCTTTTGTTCCCCATGTGAAACCGAGTGTGGGTGTGTGTTGAATTACATATATGGTATTGATTTGGAGATAAACCTGATGAAAAACAAGTCGTTGGTTTGCTTGAATCCAAAGGATGATCAGACTTCGATGAAAATCAAATTAATTGAGCAGATAACTTTGAATGAGGATAATGATCAAATGCCCTCTGTCAATTTTGAAGTATAAAGCTCAGAGGTTGGTGTTCGATAGGGTTGCAGGTCGCGATGAAGATGATGAGTGGTTTCAGTGTTTGTGTTTGTTTTTGGTGAAATTGGCACCTGAGTTTGATTAGGTGTTTTTAAATGATCGTGTTGGTAGCTTTAATTTGTTTATTGTTGTTGTTTGAGTGTATTATCGAGCTGTATCGAATCCGAGATAAAAGTGAGGATTATAGCCGTTTGTTTGACTAATTCAACACGTTTTATGTTGGAATTCAATCCGAATTGGATCCAAGGAAGCTTTCGGTGAGATTGTGGGGTTCAAAATCGGATAAATTGACTGATTTGGTCGGGAATTTAGTGATTTCGATGTGGAAGCTTTGGATTCGAATTTCCCGATGATTAATCGTGTTTAATGGGTGCATTGGGTTCGAAACTAGTCCACGAATGCATTAGAACCGGTTTTGTGAGTTGAAATTGAGTAATTTTATCGATTTGGCTTCGCCGGAGTTCGGCCGGAGACTCGCCGGAAAATCGGGGGGGGAGAAGCCGTGGGTTTTTAAAATTTTACACAATTGGTCCCTGCGGTTTCAACTTTTATATTTTATGTCTTAAACTTCTTATTAAGTTTCCAAATTGACAGAAATGACCCCTGGACTTAATTAAATTTTATCTTGTTAATAATTTTTTTATAACCTATTGTTATCTTATTTTTATTATTATTATTATTATTATTATTATTATTATTTATTATCAAAAGCTTTATAATTGAAATCCCCATGATTGTATTATTAACAAATATTAACAGAAGTTAATATAAAAAAATACGGGTGGTTACAGTATGTATGTTTGTTTGTTTATCCAATTTCCCTTTCCATATTATTTAATCTTTATCACTGTATTTTTCCATCTGATTCGAATATACCAAATCATTTTACATGTGAAATCAGTTTCAAATCATCATTGTAAAAGAATCACAGATTTCATTGAACATTATTGTTGTCTCTTTCGCAATCCATCCGGACATCTTTTCAAAATCGATTGGAGGTTAGTTATTTAATTCTCGTATATCTCAATTCAGTTACATATCACGATGATGATGTCGCACAGAGTTAGAAGATGAAAATGACGATGATGAAGATGAATTAAAGATGAAATGACGACGATGAGATGATGGTGTTGATGAAGATGACGATGACCGCGTAAAAGGTTTGAGTTTTGATGTCCGTATAACATTGGAGAGCTGACATATATGTATATAGACTTACGTCTACGTAAACCTAGATGTAAACTTTTTACATATACATTAACATACATGTAAACTTGTATACGTAATGATACGTTTAATATTTGATCACGTATATGTAAATCATAGTTATATCAATGAAATTATGGTTATTGTTTTAGTTTGGTTGTACAATTCTGATTACATACATATAAATTTGATACACTAACTTACATGTATGGGAACCTCATACTGTTAAGAAATGTCCTTCAAGTACAATAGCTTGAGTTTGTACAACATCTAATAACATAATGTATATGTAGCATGTTATCATATATTTAAATTAAGGTACACTGTTTGTTACGGATTTTTTTACAAACACCAATTTGATCTAGGTGTTATTTTACATAGATGTAAATTATATAAATTATACACTTTGAGTGCATATAATTTTCACAATTTGATCCGATGCATATATGTTTAAATGGTTTTTAGCTAATAAAATATAGAAGTAAAGTTGAGAGAAGTAAAATACAAGATATTTTTTATTTTGGGGTTTCCAAAAAACTAAATGGTCTTACTTTACTAGCGTACTCTTAAAGCTTTAATTATAAAACTGATTTGAAATATTAATTTACATTATTACGCTTTTAATTTTAATTATAGATTATTATAATCAATGATTAAAAAAAATTTTGACTTCTCATTTTAATAGGAGTTCTGAAAAGAACCTAACCTATATAAGATAACAAAGTAGTAATTATACGTTACAAAATTTAGCATAATTGACAAGGAACTCAAAACCTAATAATAACGGTGCAACTTTATAGTTCACACTTTAAACTTACTAAATTATATATACATATCTTTAATTAGCAAAACAATTATTTTAATAATTGTAATATAAATAACAAAACTAAGGGATTATTGACTCGTAGTTTAAATCATGCAATTGCCAAACTACTTGAGAACATCTATCTATAGATTATAAAGCACTAAACAAGTAAACAACTTAATACAAATATCCCTACGAATAGAGAATATAAACCTTACAGTGTGGTAAAAGTGTTTTATCACAAACATTCTAGAAAATCAAATAGGAACTTAACTTCAATAAGGAGCCCAAATTCAAATCTAACAAGTGATAATTATCATCTAAATTGAAAAATCAAACTGCTATCAACCACTTTACCAACAAGTTTAATCAAACTTTAACTTTCATCTAACCAACGGGTCAACTTTAGACTCTTACGGTCTTACCTAACAAAAGACCCTTTTTAAAATTTTAACTTCAAGCCCTGAAACTTTTATTTGGTGTTTGGTATACAATAATAACAAACAGAATGGAATGGACTATTACAAATAAATAAAAATAGAGGTGTTTCGTTAGTCAATGGAATAAAAATATCAATTACGCAAGGAATCTCATCATCTCTACTACCATCCCCAACCAACACCCAACACCAACCACAATCACAGCCACCACCACCACTATCAACCACCAACCAACACCATCCATAACCACCGCCAACCAACACCATCCATAGCCACCGCCAACCAACACCACCCATCACCACTACCAGCCCACCACCACCACCATTGTATTTCATTCCTTTAAATTTTCATGTCTAACAAATGTTACAAAGCAATGATCTTTTTGTTTACATAGAACAAAACCGAACAAGGAAATGATTTTTATTGCATTCTCTCACTCTTTTTATTCTCTAGTTCATTTTGTTACCCCATATCAGACGGAAGTTTCAAATTTACGTAGTATAGTGTATATAATATAATAATTTAGATAATATTTCACCAATTTGATTTTCATTCAATAATTTTTCTCTGTTAACTTTTGTGTTAAAACTAATTTTCGTTGTGCTCGATTTCTTTTTATTGACACTCACCGGATAAGTTTTAATAAAATATTAGTTATTTACAGAAACAGGGTATTTATTGAGTATCGTACATCATATAGATTGACGATAACGTGTTGATACTATGAAGAATGAAACTGATACCGAACGAAGAACAAAGGTACCATTATACAATTGTTTTATATCTATGTGGCCACAACTTCACTCGTTTCTTTTATGTACTTAACTACATTAGTCACTGTCGTAACACGTGTAAAGCAGTTGCAAACGGCATCGCATTTCGTGGGCTTATTTTCTACCATTAATATTCTCACAGGTGTGATTTATATTTATGGCTTGGTAAAGAACTTTTATTTGTTAACTTTAATGTTAAAGAACTAATTATAATTTTTATTTGTGTTTATTTTTTTCCTTGACGTTCCGCATAAATTTTATTAAAAACAAAGTTGTATTCAAAATGGGGTATTTTTGCGTATCTTAGGTCATTCGATTGACGATAATGTACTAGTATCGTGAAGATTGAAACCGATAACAAACAAAGAACATCGGTGCCGCTATATGGCTGTTTTCTTTCTAAGTATTGATCTCCAATATTGAATCACCGCAACTTCAAGCGTTTCTTTTATGTACTTAACAACATTATGTCACCATCAAAACATGCTTAACAAAATTCGTAAGCACGTTGCATTACGCGGGCTTAGTTACCAGTTCAATTTAAACACGAAGCCATAAAATAGCAATGATTTTCAAACTTCAATTATCACGCATTAAATCTAAACATAAAACAATCAAACTGTCAAAATTCAAATATTTAATCAAACTATCAACATGATTAAGGTTGTTGAGCTTAAAAATGGTAATGGGCTTAAAAATAGTTTATAGATAGGTTATATTTTTAATGGGTACTGGATAGTGGGTTGCGTAGGTAGCGGGTTTAATAAATTTTATTTGTTAATTTAAACCAAAATGTGATTAATATTTTGGTGTATTAATTAAAGTAGAAGCCAAACACGACCATACGTTTATTTTAGTGTTTCTTTTAGAAAGATTATGTTTAATCTACTCTACTAAATTGTATAAATCTTAATCTTATGGCATATTAGTTCATTCATGGTTCATGTATCTATATTCTTTTTAACAAAGCATTCCCTTATATTAAAAAAAGTTTAAAATTTATTTATGAAAAAGAATAGGAGATAATGCGAGTATATAAAGTTATGTTTGTCTTGGAATCTTGATCATTTAACATGAACCCATCATAAGAAAAGAAAACGGTTAGGATAAACATGTGGTCAGATGCCATTTTCGGTTGATGCACTTTTTCCCTTTATTATATTTCGCATTTTTAAAATAATAGAAAGCACACTTATTTTTGTGTCCATACAAGCAAATATTGCTAAAATAGTTCAGTTTAATTAGACAATATATATTAGGATAGTGTTATTATATAAAGAGTATTTAATTTAAAAAGTTTAAAAATGATTGTGAGCTTAACATGTTTGCTTTTTATTATTTTAAAGAGCTGTGCATTTTAGTCATTACGTCAAATGCTTTAACTCAATATGTCTTATATGTTATTTAACATTTCATTGTGTAATATATTTTAAATCATTTGTTATATATATTCATCATTGTGTTTTACTTTTTAAATTATTTTGTGTTATTTTTGTTATTATTTTTATAGATTATATAAACTTGTTATATATTATTATGTTTTACAATTAGAAATACACAATGAAATACCTTCACCAAGATATTTTTCAAAGATCATAATGTTGAAAATAAGACTATATTTTTTTTCTTCTTTTTTTATAAATCATATAAACTTATTGTTATCTATCGTTGTGTTTTACAATTATAAGTACATAATAATATTATTTCATCAATAAATTTTTCATAACTCATAGTGTTCAAGATAACACAAAGACGATAAAAAAATATCATGAGACATTGTGTTATTTTGTTATTATTTTAATGTATTAGATTAATTAGTAGTTAATTAATTTTTGTGTTTTACACATTAGAGATACACAACAACGTTATTCCATCTTCATATTTTTTTTAAAACTCACCATTGTAGAAAAGCATAATAACTAATAAAAAGACATAAATAAGTACACTAAGACATAATGACAAGATATGAGCTTAAAACCGTAAAAAATATTATATTTTTATAACAATACTGTTGTTGTTTTAAAAATATAAAACACTTGTTTTTATGGTTTAATTTTTATAAAAAAATATTGTCATACATAAAAGTTATAAACATTTAAAAAATAGGTAAACTTACAAAAATTCAACAAAAGTAAATATTTTTAAAATATCCCTTTAACAAACATGTTCTTATTATTTGAAAATTTCTGTGTATATTATTGTCCAACGAGATAATTTTTTGTTCTTACTGATACACACACTAAACATCAAATACATAGATTAAATACAAATAAAATTTCCATACTAACTTAAGAAGTGATCTTTACTCTTTATAGCACTATTTTATAATTTAAATAGTTAATAGAATTAAGATAATCGTAATATTATTAGGTAAGGTTTCAAATTAAAATTATTGTAATTTAAAAAGTGTAATAAAAAGTCTTAACTATTAATTTTCTTAATCAATTATTGAAATCAATTTATAGAGAAAAAGCTTGTGAAAAGAATATTTTAGCCATTGTCACTTTTATTAACTTTTATTAAGTTATTTTATCTTTTTGATGTTCATAATTTTTAGAGTTAATTTTATTTTTGTTCCCTAAAATTTAACTAAAATAACTATTTTCCTACAAAAGATTAAAAACATCAATTTAGCTTCAAAAGTTTCATATGTTGTTTTAATTTGACTTCAAAAGTTTTATTATTTTGGATAAACTTGAAACAACTAATAAAACTTTAGATTAAAATTGAAACAACTTATAAAACTTTTAAAGGTAAATTGATGTTTTTAATATTTTAAAGGAAAATGGTTATTTTTAACAAACCTCAAGGAGTAAAAGGGAGCTTAACTCTAATTTTTGTATATAATATTATTATTTATAAAAATTAAAACATTAAAATAAGCTTTTTAGCTTTAAAACGATTTCAATATCATTATATTAAAAAATAAATTTACTTTTTGTTTTTTGTTTTTTGTTTTTTTGTTTTTTTTTGTTTTTAAACTCATGTGATTCTTGCTCGTCATTATGTCTTATCGTTCATTATTGTGTTTCCCTATATACCATTGTGTTTTTATAAAATGATAAATTCTGAAAAACATAATGGTGAAATAATATTGTTCTATACTTCTCGTATATAAAGCACATTGATATGTTTTAATATACTAACAAGCAATTTATATAATACATTAAAAATGATAACAAAATAACGTAAAAATAATATAAATATTATACAAAATGATATAATGTTTCATTGTGTTTTTATATTCGTCATTATGTTTTCTAAATACTATTTTATTTTTCAAAAATGATATGTTTAAAAAAATAAAACAACATCAACGTGTGATTCTAATTATAAAACATAATATTAGATAGCAACAACATTTATATAATATATAAAATAAATTTTTTTTCAACTTCACTATTCCTTTCGCTAGCATGTGATTCGAAAAAAAAAATTTTAATAAACTTATTTTCTTCCAAGAAATGATTTCAAATTAAAATTTGCTCGAATTAGATCCTTTCAATTTATATATCTAAAATATAAATACAAAGTTCTTCTAATTTATTGATTGGCATTAACCCTAAATCGTTGCTATTGATAAACTTTCCATGGTAGCTCCACACGAACTATTTACATTACAACCCAAACAATGAAAACACTAAAGGATTTATACCATAAACAAAATTATACATTCATATAAAAATGTTAAAAAAATATTTATTATAGTAATATGGCATATCAGACACAATAACTAGACAACCAAAATACTATCCTTTCTAAAAATCAATAAACACACACATGTCAAACCCAAAATATGTATCTTTTTAGATTGAATACTATTTTTACTATAAGTATGCTTATATTATTAACTAGCTATAGTAACCCGTGTGTTACACGGGTTGAATAAATAAAAAATTAATAAAACAAATTTATTAATTATAAAATAATATTTTAACATATAATATCACTGAATTTATGTATTAGAAATGACTGTAAGTTATAAAATAGTTATATCAACTTTTTAAAACTTTATATTTTTCAAAAAAAATAAATAAACGTTTTGTTCTAAAACAAACCGTATAAAAATGTCATTTTTAAAAATTTTCTTATTATAACTCTTAAATTTAATTATTTTTGGTTTTAAAAAAATAACTTTTTAAAATACCAATTTTAAATATTTCATATTTTTAAAAAAAGTCTTATGCTTTAAATAAATTTATTATTTTATAAAAAAATGTTTATTTAGAAATAACATTAATAAATAGATCTCTTTATTAATTTATTAAATCTAAAAAAGTGTTAAATAATATTATTAGTAATTAAGGTAATTATTTAATAGGAGAGAGAGGCGGGAAAATTTTAGTAAAAATAATTATGGTGTTGACACGTGTCATCCCATATACCTTTTTATTAGAATAGGAAGATAATAAAAAGTTACTAATCATTTAAAAGGAAAAAAAATGATGCTTCATTGTTAAATTATTGTTTGAATCTAGTATATCTTCTCTGCTAAAAGAGTATTTTAGGCGCCATGTGTGACATGATTTAACGCATTTTTAACGTTTTTTTCGTCCGAACCAATTAATCATATCAATTAATTTATTAAATTAATTTAGTTAGTTATAGTTATATACGCATATAGTTTCAATGGTTTGGTGAAAATATCATATTTAGACATTAACCTTTTTGAGTAACATGTTTGAATTTTATGATTATAATTTTGTAAAGTGTTTAGATGTTAAAGCTAACTTTCATTAATATTTCTATTAAGTTTGAATATAATGGCAATAATACCCTCTATAATTAGAGGTACCATTTATGTAATACAATATATTTTAATACGAGGGGCCATTTGCAGAAGTTTTAAAACCAAAAATTAAGAACCCCTTTTTATGTAATACAATTAAATTTATGAGTAATAATATATATGATCTTTTGAAACTAAAAGAAAAACAAGATATTTAATGTTTATTATATGTATGAGAAATATTGCAACCTATATATTGATTTATAAAAAATCTTCTAAGAGAAAACAAAAACAGACCAAAAATGACAAAGGAAGGTTATCGGTTAAAAAAGACATACTGATCGGTTTGAATTGATAGAAAACACAACCGTTTATTATTTCTATGGTTCGGGTCTAACAGTGTTGTAAAATTTTGTATTAATATCAGCACCTCCTAAGCTATTATCAATTTTTTTAGAACTCTTAAGAAGATGTTTAGGATATAATAAGTTTGTAAATGAACTTATGTTGAACAAACTTTTGTGAACTGGGAAGTGTTGTAACGTTTGTTTATTCGTTTAATATATAAGTGAACGAACATGACGAAGAAATTATGTTCGATTAATTAAAATGAAGAACATGAACAAGCGTCATGCTCGTTCAATTTTGTTCATGAATATTCGGTAATATGTTCGTTCGGTTATGTTCCTTTATGTTAGTTTGTTTATGTTTGTACTTGATTATGGATATGGGTTATTATTTCAAGTGCTCAACTTAAATTTATTCAAGATAATTATGTCTAAGTTTGCAATTAAGAATGTGGAGTTTTATGTTTTTAAAATAGTATATGTTCGTTTGCGTTTAGTTATTAGTTCATGAATCATTTGGTTGTATTTTTGAATCGTTCGATTATGTATTGTTAAACAACTTCAACTTTAATTAGTATACGAACATGAAATAAGAATCTTCATCCAAATACATATTCATAAACAGTTCGTGAACAGGGGCAAATGAAGAAACATAAATTGAACAAGGCTACGTTAGGTTCGATTCTAGTTCGCTCACAGCACCACATATGAGTTTGCAAAAACAGTTCGGACCATATGAAACCCGATCATGACTGGTATTGTGTTGTATACTTCGTGGTCTAATTAGGTATGGAAAAATATATTGTTTTCCTATTTGGTCCTGATACATTGGATCCAAAACTATTTTTTCCATTACTTTAATTAAATGATGCTCTTTAAGCAAGATATTAGACTTGATATATATGAACATGAAACCCAACAAGCAATAGGTAGTAGATATTCTGATTTTATTAAGGGTAGCGAACAAATTAAAAATTACTGTCCTTTTTGAATATATTAGGTTTTTGTTTGTAGCTAGGGTTGCGCTCTTTGAGTGTGTGGTTTACAATATTAACTGGAAATGAAATGAATCTTTTTCTTGATCTGTTTCTTTAACAGAATGTATTGAAAGTGAAATCTAAATTTCATTTTTTTAATAAGTTTCATGAATTATTATAAAAAAATTTAGGAATTAAACGTCGTATTAATTATCTATACTACATTATAATATATCTATTTATGGTAAAATTGACGTCTCACTTAATTTTAAGACACTTATTAGCAGCTTTTTTTATATTTAAAGTTATATAACACAATATATTTTTCAACTCTCACTATTATTGATTTAAAAATTGCATATAAAAATATATATTGATTACACTCACATATATAGATACTAATACTTTTATGTTGAGACATAAATATTGCACATGAACTAAAATCAATAAAAAAAATGATATGTGCTTATGGCACATGCAAATCTTTATGTATTTTATTGTATATTTGAGTAAGATATGTTTGTAAATCATTATGTAGTGCGATCATGTAATATTGAAAGCACAACATGTTAAAAGAAAAGTTTGTCTTACTATATCAAAATGTGTTCTATAAATTTGTCACAACCCTCAAAATCCACTAACGGGGTTTTAACCGTCAGGCGTGTGACATAACCAGGATCTCAGATAAGCATCAGTTACACCAAACGACTCGTTAATTACAAAACAGATAGATTGCTTAATAATAATGAAATAATCCAATTATATTTAAGTACTGCGGAAGCGTAAACAAGATACTTTTAACAATAGTTTTGGAACACGTAAACACGCGTCCAATCCAGTTTATACAAAATAAATGAAGATTTAATCTTGAAAACAGTTTGTGATGAATGCTGAATGACATGTGGTAGATGTTGTGCTCCTAAACGTGCCACATCAATGTCCTGAGAGAAAACATGCAAAATCTCAGTACAAGACTGGTGAGTTCACAGGTTTATCATAAAACAGTAAGTATTAGTAATGAAATTCCCGGATTGTGTAATCCGATAAGTATCAGTAATGAAATCCCCGGATTATGTAATCCGATAAGTATCAGTAATGAAATCCCCGGATTATGTAATCCGATAAGTATGAAATTCCCGGATTATGTAATCCGATAAGTATGTAATTCCCGGATTATGTAATCCGATAAGTATGTAATTCCCGGATTATGTAATCCGATAAGTATGTAATTCCCGGATTATGTAATCTGATAAGTATGTAATTCCCGATTATGTAATCCGATAAGTATGTAATTCCCGGATTATGTAATCCGATAAGTATGTAATTCCCGGATTATGTAAACCGATAAGTATGTAATTCCCGGATTATGTAATCCGATAAGTATGTAATTCCCGGATTATGTAATTAAAGCATATAGTGGGTAGCTAGTCCATAATGATCACTATGTGTATGAAGTCGCGGCCGAGCTGACATGTAATCAAATAATAAAACAGGCCCGGATGTGGATCACACACCACAACACTTGTAATTAGGCTAACCGTTCACCCGTTTGACGAACGTTGTGCTAGCGCGACTAGCCCGGGTGGGTATGTCAATCCCAGTAGTACTACTAACAATTACCTCGCTAAGTCCATATTAACGGTCCGTTGGGCAAGTATAACACCATAGTATCAAGTATATGCAGTATTACAAAAATCCAATGTAATGTAATATTTATGAAAACGACATGTTTCTCTCCCCTAAAAGAGTATATAAGTAAAGTGGGGTTGGAAACTCACCTTAAATTGATGTAATGAAAGCAACAAGAGCTTCAAAGAACAAGACAATGCACGATCAAACACGAGCAATACCTATTATTAATGGTAATTACGTCTTTAAGATATGTGCAACACGAATAGATATATTTGGTTGGATTTGAGTCGATTTGGGTTTGACGCACACGATCGGTTTTATATATCTAAATTTAATTATAAACTTTGTGATTTATTTATTTAATCTTAATTAATTAAAGTATAATTTTATAAGAAGTAACTCGTAAATAATTATGAAATTACAAGTTGTATGATTTGTACAATTTCCACAGTTATTCTTTAATTAAACACGATCTCGTGTTTATTTTTATAAAAATGGTTGTTTGTAGATAATAATTTATAAAAGTTATTAAGGTTTTTAAATAAAATAAATTCACAGAAAATGTTTATGTAGCATTTTAAATAAGGAAGGTTTATAAAAATTATTTTTATAATTTTTAAGAATTTTTCTATATTTTATTGGGGCTTAAATGGCTTAAAAAAATAGTTGAGGTAACCGGGTTCGAACCCGGGACCTCCCGGATAGGATGCATGCACAGAACCAGTGAACCAAAGGCCGCAGTCGCGACATACCTCGGTTCTATTTGTTTTTAAGCCAACCTAAGCCATTACCCCCAAATTCGTATAAACCCTAGACTGAAATCGATCAAATTGAATCCCAATTCGCAGTTAGTAATCAAATTAAGGTTAGGGATTTTATTCCCTATGTAAAAACGAATAAGTTAGTGTGTTCAATTACCTGTTTTGGTTTGATTTGATGCTAAGAACACTCGAAGAACAGCCGTGATATAACTCGAAGTCGAATGTTGATCAAACGTTGATGGAAATCAAATTGTTTGCACAGAAAGCTTCGAATGAAGTTTATAATCAATAGCCCTATGTTAATTGCAGAAGATAAGGCTCGAGGGTTGGTGGTTGAATGAGTTGCAGGTTCGAACAGAGGTGATAATTAATTCGGTTTGTTTGTGTGTGTTTTGATGAAATGGAAGGTTACATTCGATTTACAGACTGTTAAAGTTCGAGTTGATTGGATCAATTTGGTTAAAGTGGTGTTTTAGTGGTCGATTTAGCCGTTGAACGGTCGATTGATAAAGTGGAAAAAGGTTTTTAGCCGTTTAATCGACCGTTAAACGCGTTTTTCGGTTGCATTGTGTTCGATTCTGGTCCACGGAACGATTCGGGGTAATTTGGGCTATTAAAATCAGGTTTTTAGTTGGTTTTGGGATTCGCCGGAGTTTGGCCGGACTTCGGCCGGATTGTCGCCGGAAAACGAAAGGGGCGGGGTGGGATTTGAAACTTCAGAAATTACAGATTTGGTCCCTGGGGTTTAAATTGTTATTAATTTATGTTATTAAACTTCTTTTGAAGTTTTAAAAATGACACAATACCCCCTGCACTTATTTATTTTATTATTTGTATTATTATCATTATTATTATTATTTATTATTATTATTATTATTATTATTATTATTATTATTATTACTATTATTAATTATTATTTTTATAATCAGGTCACCAACGTTTAACGAGACTAACGAAGTTTCGTAAAATTTCGGGTGTCACATATCCCCATGTTGAAATAATTTTCGTCCCGAAAATTGGAACACCGAGGTTAACAAACAAGTATTCGGAGATTCGGTTAAACCGATATTTAGGCTTTGAAAATACATGAGGACAGTTAATACACACCGTGAGTTAACGAGCTTACTGCTAATTGACGTACTTGTTAGTAACAGATATCACACACCATCCATTCACCACATGATCTTCAACAAGAAGAATCTTAGGTTTCCTTTCTGATTTGGGAATATCTTGAATGTTTCTAGCACTTTTGTTCATCAGAAGGTGACCATGAAACCATAGGTAGATCATAGTGATTCTCTTTTTCTTTCTTGATGCAGTTTGCGTTTTCCTTTTCTGAGGTAGACTTTGAAAAGTTGATGTCATCATCTGATGACTCGTTGTCAGTCATATCATCAAATCCATCTGTATCATCTGAGCTATCACACGCATGTGAAACTTTATGAGGTAGAACAAATGTGAAAGTAAACCCACAATGTTCTTTGCTTGATATTATGAGATGTCACAGTATCCCTCAGTTTGAGAGAATTCCGTCCTGAAATTCAGTTGGAGTTAGGTTTGAAGTTGTATCCACGAACAAGTGCGGATATTTATACTTCATCTGATCCTCCCGTTCCCACGTAAACTCTGGTCCCCGTTTGGAGTTCCATCTTACGCGCACAATGGGAATTTTGCTACGCTTTAGTGTCTTGACTTCTCGATCCATGATCTCCACTGGTTCTTCGATGAAATGTAGTTGATCATCTATCTTTAGTTCCTCTAAACACATCATGTATCCCCCTGAGTTCTTCAGTAAATTCAACTGATAGGCTACTGGGCCAATCCGTTTGACAATCTCAAATGGCCCCACATATCTTGGGCTTAACTTCCCACGCTTTCCAAAGCGTATTACACCCTTCCAGGGTGAGACCTTCAGTAGTACTTTGTCACCAACCTGAAACTCCAATGGCTTCCGACGCTTGTCGGCGTAACTCTTTTGTCGATCACGTGCTGCCTCCATACGGTTACGAATTTGCACGATCTTCTTAGTCGTTTCGTGCACAAGTTCAGGTCCTGTAAGTTGGCTTTCTCCTACTTCTACCCAACAGATAGGTGATCGGTACTTACGTCCATACAATGCCTCAAATGGAGCTGCCTTGATCGAGGTGTGATAACTGTTATTATAGGAGAACTCAACCAATGGTAGATGAGTTTCCCAACTGCTGCCAAATCGATCACACAGGCACCCAACATGTCTTCCATTGTTTGGATTGTACGCTCACTTTGACCATCGGTCTGTGGGTGATATGCAGTACTCATATCCAGCCGCGTTCCTAATGACCGTTGTAATGATTGCCAGAAGTGAGAAGTGAATCGAGCATCACGGTCAGAAATGATAGATATTGGTACGCCATGCCGAGAGACTATTTCCCTTAAATAGATACGGGTCAGCTTCTCCATTCGATCAGTCTCTCGGATTGCCAGAAAGTGTGCGGATTTCGTTAAGCGATCTACTATAACCCAAATGGTATCGCATCCGCTGGAGTCCTAGGTAACTTTGTGATGAAGTCCATGGAGATCTGCTCCCATTTCCACACTGGAATTTCCGGTTGTTGGAGTAATCCAGATGGTCTCTGGTATTCCACCTTAACCTTGGAACAAGTTAGGCATTTACTTACGTATGTGGCTATCTCCGCCTTCATTCTCGGCCACCAGTAAAATTCTTTCAGGTCCTGATACATCTTGTCTGACCTGGATGGATCGAATAACGTGACTTATGAGCTTCATCCATTATCAGCTCTCGCAAATTCCCGTGTTGGGGTACCCAGATCCGTTTCATAAAATAACGGATTCCATCAGCTTTAGTCTCCAATGTTTCTCCCATGCCTCGCATGGATTCTGCTTTCAGGTTCTCCTTCTTCAAGGCCTCAGATTGAGCAGCTTTGATTTGTACTGGCAGGTCAGAGTGGATTGTCATTTGCAATGCGCGCACCCGACGAGGCTTTAGAGTTTCCTTGTGACTCAGGGCATCGGCTACTACATTAGCCTTACCCGGATGGTACTTGATCGCACAGTCATAATCATGGAGTAACTCTAACCATCGTCGTTGCCGCATATTCAATTCCTTCTGGTCAATATGTGCTGGAGGCACTTATGATCTGTATAGATCATGCACCTGGTTCCATATAGGTAGTGCCTCCAGATCTTTAAGGCAAACACTACAGCTCCTAGTTCCAGATCATACGTTGTGTAGTTCTTCTCATGCACCTTGAGCTGTCTGGATGCATAGCTATGACTTTGTTGCGTTGCATCAGTACACATCCTAACCTTGGATGGATGCATCACAGTAAACAACAAAGTCATCAGTCCCTTCTGGTAAGGCTAGGATTGGTGCACTGCAGAGTTTGTCTTTAAGCGCTTGAAACGTTGTTCCCCTCTTTGCCGCTCCACTTGTATATTACTCCCTTACGAGTTAGAGCAGTCAGAGGTTACGCCAATTTCGAAATCCTTCGATGAACCTTCAATAATAGCCTGCCAAACCAAGGAATTGTCATACCTCAGTAGACGTCTTTGGTGCCGGCCATTCCTTGATTGCTTTGATCTTGAAGGATCAACATGTATACCCTTTTCATTCACCACATGCCCAAGGAATTGCACTTCACGCATCCAGAAGTCACATTTTGAGAACTTCACGTAAAGCTGTTCATCTCTCAGCAATTCCAGTATGTCTTCAAATGTCCCTCATGATCTTCCTTATTACGGGAGTAGATTAGTATGTCATCAATGAAGACAATGACAAACTTATCCAAATAAGGTTTGCAGACACGGTTCATGAGGTCCATGAAAACTGCTGGGGCATTGGTCAGACCAAAAGGCATTACGGTGAACTCGTAGTGCCCATAGCGTGTCCGAAACGCAGTCTTGGAGATGTCTTCCTCTCGAACCCTCAACTGATGATAACCTGATCTCAAGTCAATCTTGGATAGTAGCTGGATCCTTGCAACTGTCGAACAAATCATCAATGCATGGGAGTGGATACCTATTCTTGATTGTCACCTTATTCAGTTTGCGGTAGTCAATACACATCCTGAAGGTTCCATATTTCTTTTTAACGAAAAGCACTGGAGCTCCCCAGGGTGAAGAGCTGGGACGTATGAATCCCTTGTCTAACTATTCTTGCAATTGTTTAGAGAGCTCTTGTAGTTCGTTCGGTGCCAAACGGTACGGCGCCCGAGCTATCGGAGCTGCTCCAGGTGCTAATTCAATCTGTAATTCCACCTGTCTGTGTGGAGGAAGGCCAGGTTGGTCTTCGGGAAATACTTCGAGAAAGTCTCTAACAACGGGAATATCTTCAATTCGCCTTTCATCCGCCTTTGTTTTAGTAACAAGTGCCAACAAGGCAAGGTGTCCTTTTCTGAGACATTTCTGTGCCTTCAAATATGATATGATGCCGACCACCGCACCCACTTTTCTCCTTCCACTGTAAGAATTTCATCGTCCGAAATAGGTAACTTGATCACTTCTCCTTGCAAACGATCTCAGCATTATTCTGGGATAACCAATCCATCCCGACTACTACATCGAAGCTTCCTAGTGTGACAGGAATAAGGTCTATGCAGAAAATGTGTCCGGATAGGCCTAGCTTACAGTTTTTAAACACTTGTGTTGCTGTTATCGTCCTACCATCGGCTATTTCTATGGCATACTTAGAGCTCAAGTCAGTAGGCACCATTCCTAGTGTTTTACTAAACTTGGTGGACACATAACTCTTATCAGCACCAGAGTCAAATAGAATAGAGGCATAACATCCATTAATAGTGAATCTACCGGACACTACAGTAGGGTCATTTTGAGCCTCACCTGAACCCATGATGAAGGCTCTGCTCTGCCACCGCCACCACCATTGTTGTTGTCTTTGGGCTTATCAGCAGCACCATTGTCACCATCTTTTTCCGTCTCGGGCAATCCCTTTTAAAGTGTTCGGGTTGACCACATTCATAACACACCATCTGATTGTGGTTCTGCTGTGTTGAGGTGCTTTTCCCGAGAGGTTTACCCGGCAATACTTGGGCAACATGCCTAAACTTCCCGCATCTCTCACAAGTGTTCCTTATGCACTGCCCAGTATGATGGAGCTGACATTTGTTGCACTTTGGGAGATTTCCATGATAGCCGCCCGAATGAGAGGATTGGGACGGATTAAACTTCTTGGTTGCTATTGTTGATGAGGGAAGGGTGATGATTGCTTCCCACTGGTAGGAGGTTCCCATTTCTCTTGTTCTTCTTGGAACCCGATGCAGCACCTCGCGGGGGTAGCTTGCCCTGTGCGACGGCCTGATCCGTCAGCTTATACGCCAGTCGGATAGCCTCCTGTATGTTAGTTGGTCTTGCAGTGGTGACCATGCTCTGTATTTCTGGAACTAGCCCATCAATGTACCTCTCAACCCGTTTGTAAGTCGGGTTAATCATAGTAGGGCACAGAGTAGCCAACTCGTGAGAACGAGTCGTGTAGGCTTCGATTTCAGAACCTACCATTTCAGGTTCCAAAATTCGGTTTCCAGTTTTTGTACTTCATCTCATGAACAGTACTCCTCTTGCAGCAGGTTCTTGAATTCTTCCCACGTCGTGGCGTTTGCGGCTTCAACGCCCAACATATGAACTTGTGTGTTCCACCAGCTCAGAGCAGCACCATCCAGTGTGCCAGCAGCATATTTTACTCTATTCCCAGCAGGGCAGTTGCAGATTTCGAACACCGACTCTAGCTTTTCGAACTAACGGAGCAGTCCCACCGCCACCTCAGTTCCATTGAACGGGTTAGGCTTGCAGTCCATAAAGGACTTGTAGGTGCAAGTCGGTTGTTCAATAGGGTTCTGTTGTGGAGGGTGTTGGTTTGCCAATGCTGCGGTAATACTATGATTGATTATTGCTGCCAATTCTGCGGGCGTCATTGAGATGTTACCTCTCCCGCGTCCACGTCCTCTTCCAGACATTCTATAAATTACCAAATATCAAAAGCTATCATCGTATGAAAATAGACCTTTTGTCTTGAAGGAAGAGAAATTCAAGGATTTAAAGAAATAGACAAGCTAGAGAATCAGTCCGAATCCGTGGGATTAACACAAATGTCATGGTTTGAATTTCGTCCAAATTCAAGGTAAGGGTGAGCATTCCTACAAGTAGAACTGATAGATAGTTTCCATATCAGTGGCTATGTTCTATGAAGACCGAGACTTTCTTGCTCAAGGTGTAGGAATGATGACTTATACTGACTACAATGTTACCACCCGACCAGATTCACCGGACTTAGCATGCACGACAAATTATAATTACGTGTGCACCGGTAATGGTAATTTGCTTTGCATGATCACCCTGGTTCCTCCTATCAGGTTAACATATCTTGTCAAGTACAGTGGTCATCAATGATAGAAGTACCAAATAGGTAAGTATTATATCGGGGTCGATCAATCAAGTATACGAAAAGATCAGTAAGGTTCAAGAATCGTTGACACGTCAAGGTGGTTTGACCCTTTTGCCTTATAGACTTGTGTCTTGACCATAGTTTATCACTCATCCCAGAAATCCCCAGGTAAGCATAACTGGTCTCACAATGAGATTTATGCGATATGCTTGCCTTAGCCCGAGGGCTTTTGCCAGGAAATCCAGAATACAGGTGTCTATGTGTCACACAAATCATGAAGAACATTTAGGCGATGTCAAATGCACACAAACTCTCCCGTGACTCACAGTAACTCGGAGCCACCATCCCGGTAGCCATATGCTCACAGGGATATGTTAAAGCAAAAATTCTCAGGCAACCAATTTAGTAGGCATAACTTAGTAATCTATGTGTGTGTAACTAATGCAAACCCAGCTATAGTCTAAAATGCAATGCAAATGAGATGCAAGGTTCATATTAGTTCGCTATAACTAATGCTCTGATACCAATCTGTCACACCCTCAAAATCCACTAACGGGTTTTACCGTCAGGCGTGTGACATAACCAGGATCTCAGATAAGCATCAGTTACACCAAACGACTCGTTAATTACAAAACAGATAGATTGCTTAATAATAATGAAATAATCCAATTATATTTAAGTACTGCGGAAGCATAAACAAGATACTTTTAACAATAGTTTTGGAACACGTAAACACGCTTCCAATCCAGTTTATACAAAATAAATGAAGATTTAATCTTGAAAACAGTTTGTGATGAATGCTGAATGACATGCGGTAGATGTTGTGCTCCTAAACGTGCCACATCAATGTCCTGAGAGAAAACATGCAAAATCTCAGTACAAGACTGATGAGTTCACAGGTTTATCATAAAACAGTAAGTATTAGTAATGAAATTCCCGGATTGTGTAATCGATAAGTATCAGTAATGAAATCCCCGGATTATGTAATCCGATAAGTATCAGTAATGAAATCCCGGGATTATGTAATCGATAAGTATGAAATTCCCGGATTAGTAATCTGATAAGTATGTAATTCCCAGATTATGTAATCCGATAAGTATGTAATTCCCGGATTATGTAATCCGATAAATATGTAATTCCGGATTATGTAATCCGATAAGTATGTAATTCCCGGATTATGTAATCCGATAAGTCTGTAATTCCCGGATTATGTAATTTGATAAGTATGTAATTCCCGGATTATGTAATCCGATAAGTATGTAATTCCCGGATTTGTAATTAAAGCATATAGTGGGTAGCTAGTCCATAAGGATCACTATGTGTATGAAGTCGCGGCCGAGCTGACATGTAATCAAATAATAAAACAGGCCCGGATGTGGATCACACACCACAACACTTGTAATTAGGCTAACCGTTCACCCGTTTGACGAACGTTGTGCTAGCGCGACTAGCCCAGGTGGGGTATGTCAATCCCAGTAGTACTACTAACAATTACCTCGCTAAGTCCATATTAACGGTCTGTTGAGCAAGTATAACACCATAGTATCATGTATATGCAGTATTACAAAAATCCAATGTAATGTAATATTTATGAAAACGGCATGTTTCTCTCCCCCAAAACAGTATATAAGTAAAGTGGGCTGTAAACTCACCTTAAATTGATGTAATGAAAGCAACAAGAGCTTCAAAGAACAAGGCAATGCACGATCAAACACGAGCAATACCTATTATTAATGGTAATTACGTCTTTAAGATATGTGCAACACGAATAGATATATTTGGTTGGATTTGAGTCGATTTGGGTTTGACGCACACGATCGGTTTTATATATCTAGTTTAATTATAAACTTTGTGATTTATATATTTAATCTTAATTAATTAAAGTATAATTTTATAAGATGGAAGGCTTCATCAAGTGTCAAATGATCACCCCTAAAGACTTTGACACATGGTGTATCAGAATGGAAGGCTTCAAAGTGTCAAGATTCAAGGATGTGGGACTCCATTGTCAATGGTCCTTTCATATCAGCCTTGGAGAGAGCACCATTTGAGTGAGTGGTTTGTAGTGAGGAGTGAAAAACATGTTGATTTGGATGGTAAGATCTCACAATCAAGAGCCTAAAGCTCTGATACCAATTGCAGGATCGATTATGGGTGGAATTTCTCTCAACTCACTGTGAACAACACTCAGCAAGTAGTCTATGAAGAGTTGATCACAATATAACAAGTAACAAGCAGTAAGAAAATTAACACAGGAAGTAAATTTTCAATGTACTTTTATATATTGCTTCTCAACTCAAAGGATTACAAGACTCTGCTGGTCATCTCAAAATCACTTCTAATGAGTTACAAGGAGAAGATATATATAATACTACCTACAGCCGGATATACTTTGATACCAGCTGGACACCTCTAACCTTACATCTTTACTATAAGATTCTAGGTGAGGTCTTTCAGACATTTTGCCTGAGAGTTGGTAGTCAGGACATGTCCCTGACTTACCTTTTGTCACCAACTAAAGTTGGTAACATGTACTATCATAAAAAGGTGAACAGTAGAATAAAGCATGGTCAACAACATGGCTCTTTAGGAAGATGCCATGCTGTATCAGAGGTCTGCAGCGGACTATCAGGGACCATACTTTTATCTGCTGGTCATCGCAATGTCTTCCGAAGAATAAAGTACTTCGGAAGAATAACTTCTTCCGAAGCCACTTTTACTTCGGAAGACTGCTTCTTCCGAGGCTTGGAGTCTTCTTTGTCTTCAGAGCTCAAACTTTGTTTCAGCTCTTTTATCAGACTTTGTCTTCGGAAGCTCAGACTTTGTCTTCAGCTCTTTCATCAGACTTTGTCTTCGGAAGCTCAGACTTTGTCTTCAGCTCTTTCATCAGACTTTGTCTTCGGAAGATAGTCTTCAGCTGTTGGCTTCAACTGTTGTCTTCAGTTGTTGACTTCAGCTGTTGTCTTCAGTTGTTGACTTCAGCCGTTGTCTTCATTGTTGACTTCAGCTGTTGTCTTTAGTTGTTGACTTCAGCTGTTGTCTTCAGTTGTTGACTTCAGCTGTTGTCTTGTTGTTGACTTCAGCTGTTGTCTTCAGTTGTTGACTTCAGCTGTTGTCTTCAGACTCTCGGAAGATCTCTTGCTTGCTTCGGAATCCCTTCAATGTAGCACCAAAAATGACTATGAAGTGGTTTTGGTTGCATCAGCCTCATCACGATCCAACAAACTCCCCCTAGGCTGATGCTACCAAAACTTCACTTCCCTCTTCTTCTCAAAGTTCTCAGCACCAGGGAAAGTAAGTGTTTATTAGTATCTTTATCTTTCCTGACATGGTGCTGAGAATCTTGTACAGATCCTTGGTAGACAAAACCTCCACTCTGTCTCTTGGATTATATGTACCCTTTGTTGTGCCCTCTGAAGAGAGTTAGTTGATGGGAACTATAGTCATATTCCCATCTAACTATTGGTTCCAATCAGGACCTTCCACCATCTATAGAAAGGCTGTGCCTTTGGTGGTTGGTCTTTCCTTGCCTTCCGCTCTTTTCAGCTTCAACTCTTCTTCAATCTTGGCTCTTCTACTTTGTTCAGCCAAGTGGAGACCGCTGATATGATTTCTGATGTGTGCAGCAGTCTCAGAGTTGGAGGGATTGGAGAATGGCTTCTCAGCAAGCTCAGCAAGATCAAATCTGCTGAGATACAGGAGAGAAGTGGCATTGAGCCTGTTGGTTTCACCATTCTCCCTTTCCACAACAAAGTTGTGAGAAGGTTCATCGAACCTCCACTGGATTATAGCATTCCTAGGTCTAGGAGATTGACTAGAAATCCTGTCCTCTTTCCTTTTATCCAGTAGAGTCACCAGTCTCCTTCTTAGTCTCTTCTCCTCAGCATTGAGGGTATCTGAGTTGAGACCAAGAAGTCTTTCAGCCTGGCCCAAAGTGTCTCTAGGAAACTCAAGAAATTGGCCTAGGGTGAGGGAGCTTGAAGAGTTATCAACATAGGTGATGTTGATAAGGTCTCCCTCACAGGAGATGCTGCTCAAAGTGGTGCAGTTGATGAGCCTTGTCTTGAACTCCTTTATTTCCTCAAAGGAGAGATGTTGAGGAGGCTGAGGGGATGGTCTTGGTTTTTGTTGGGTAGGCTTAGGTTTAGTGGTTTTGGGTTGTGTTTTGGGTTTTAGGATGGGTAGTTTGGGTGGTTGAGGTGATGTGGTAGGTTTGGGTAGTGTTGTGGGTTCAGGGGTGAAGGTTCATCAGTGGGTTCTGTTTTGATGGGGAATAGGGTTGGTTCTTCTGGTGTGGGTTGTGGGTTTAGTGGTTGACTGTGGTTGAGTGGCTGGGATGAAGACCATTCCCTTTACCCTCCTGTACATCTCCTTCCTTTTCCCCAAACGGATGTCAGCTTTAATTTCACTGACTATCCGCTGGAGTGTTCTTTCGGACATAGGTCCCACCTGCCTACCAGAGAAGCCATGAGCCCGGAGATAGTCTTTCATCCAGGCTTTGTCATTTGACTTCTTGGCGGCAGTGACCCCCTTCTCTTCTTCCTTCCTCTTCTTCTCCCTCAACTTCTCCCTAGCAGCTCTCTTCCTTTCCTTCTCCATTTGATCCTGCTCTTTGTTGTGGAGCAGCAGGATCATGTCATCATCATGAGGAGACAGTTCAGGATGACTGAAGCCTCTTGAGAGTAGGAATTTAATCCTGTCCTCTCTCAGCTTCAGGGCTGCTTCTCTTCTTCTTCTTCTTCCCTCTCCAAGGCCAACCTGGCTGTTCTTCTTGCTTTAGCCTGGTTGACCTCTCCAAAGACACCAACTCCTCTAATGGTAGCAGGAGTACTTCCTCATTGACAGCTCCTAGGCTGATGAGCTGGTCAATGAGTGTGTCCTTCTCTTTTGGTTGATCTCTTCCTGATTGGTTGCAGCTGCCTTAGAACTAGCAGCTAGCAGCTTTTCAGTAGGAAACCTACCTTTTTTTTGAGTTTCTCAATCCTCTCCTCCTCCTGAAGCTCTTCCGCAGTCAGCTTTCTTTTCCTTTGTCTTTGGCAGTGCTTGACTGTGGTGGTTCTTGGATGGAGGGTTGTGATTGAGAGAGAGGTTCAGCTGGTGTTTGGGTTGGAGGAATGTCAGAAATGTCCTCCCTGCTCACCTCAGATGCTATTTCAGCAATAACATCTGTGATGGTCAGTTCCTCGGACATCTGGAATAAGCCTTCCGCAGCTTCTATTTCGGCCTCGGAGACTTTTCTTGTTCTTCCGAGGCTTCCATGTCAGCTTCGGAAGCTTCAGCTTGAGCTTCGGAAGATAGACAGCTGCAAGTTCTGTCCCAACTGTTTCAGTTGCTGGGCCATCAGTCCCCATTTCCCCTTCGAAGCTAATCTCAGGTTCCATGTGGACCTTAGGTTGACCAACTTCTTCCACAGTGGTAGAAGGTGCAGTCAGTCTTTGAAGCTCCTCAGCCCCAAAATATATGAGTGTGGTGTCGGGGCTGGGCTGTTCTAGGGAGGATCTCAATACAAACTTTGTGAAAAGTCTGTAGAGATCTTGAAGCATCTTTGAGTCAATCTCTAGAAAAGATTGAGATGACTCAGGTAGTGTGATGAGTTGGGAAGTAAGTAGAGATTGGGTCTGTGGTTCCTCAATTGTTTGTCTCTGAACTTTCTCCCCCTTTTTGGTAGCATCATCTTGAGAGCTAGATGAGCTAGAGGAAGAATTCAGTGAGACCTGAATTGGTACATGCCTAACAGACCTCTCCGTCTGTTTCTCAGCTAGTTTGGCCTTGAGAGTGTTAATCTCAAGTTGCTGAGTGGCAGTCCTTGATTCTAAGATCCTCACCTGTGATTCCAGGTTGGAGACCTTAGAAAGCAAGTACTGAAGTGTTAGTTGCATACTTCCCTCATCTTCATGAGAAGAATCACGGGGAGATGAGATAACATACCTAGTATGCTCAGTCTCACCACCAGATGTGGCTTCTTGGCACCCTGGTTTCCTTTGCTCAGAGTCATCTCTTTCAGAGATGTCAATGGGCAAAGTTGCCGTAGACTCAGTCCTAATTATGTTACCACTGTCCTGAGGGCTCAATGAGAGACTCTGAGTAGTGGCAGCTGAGTCTACATGAGTCCCTCCACATCAGTGGGACTCACCTCAGTAATTGGCTGCTGATGGGGGCTAGAGACAAGGGATCCCTCTTGGCTCTGTTGATCTTTCAGAGGGTGTTGTAGATCAACTTCATGGCCATGGAGAGATGTAATCTCTTCATCAGTGCGGAGTAAAAGGTCAGTGAAAGATAGGGAAGATAACCTACTGACCCGGGACCTAGATCAATGTCTACAGGCATTGAGCCTATGGTGGGGCTGTCCCTAGAAAGCTGCACAGGGAGTGTAGAGACTCACCCTGTGGGCTTAAGGCTTGGGGTTCGGGCTCTGGGTTTGAGACTGAGGAGGCTCAAAACCCACATTGAGGTCGAATGTGAAGGATGGTGTGACCTCGGACTGAGTGGGAGCCCATGATTCCACTCTAGCCCTTTTGGTTTGAACTGAAGGAGCTTGTTCAATCAGAGTAGATTGAACAAGGGTTCGTTTGGGTCGTCTCTGGTATGTAGCTTTGATGGGTAAAGAAGATTTTGGCATTGTGGTGAAGGTTGCTGGTGTGGGTTCATCACCTGTGGGGATAACAGGGATGTCACCAGGAGCTATGCGCTCAGTCATCTCTGGAGGTAATGAAGTGTACCTTCCAGTGAAGTTGATGGAAACCTTCTTCAGTATTTTGAAGATGGTAGGCCTCATTTGTGGAACGGTAAGAGCAGCTGCGCAGACAAGCTTGCTTGGTTCCAGCTCACAGTTGATTATGTGTTGAATAAATCTGGGATACATGAAGAATGTATCCCTGCTCAGATTGCTGATAAGGTTGGTCAACACAAATCGTGAGTAGTTGAATCGGAGACCTCTCACCAACCCATGAACTAGGCATCCTAGTTCATATGGGATTTGATCCCAACCCCTGATTGTTGGAGAGGCAGTGCAGGATAATGTGCAGCAGGAACTTCCAATGGTAAGAGAAGTTAAACTTGTAGACGGTAGACCTGCTTACATCCCCTCCATATCCCATGAGGATATAGGTGCCTTCCAAGTCTTCTTTGGGGAACTCAGTAGGAGCCCCATCATCATGGAGCTCGAGATGCTCCCTGATGAGCTGTTCAGTGATGACCAACTCTTGGCCACAAATGTGGTTCTCAGGACTCGAACCCCATTCAAAACTGCAGTTTGACCGTTGCTCCAGAATTCGGACATATGGTTGGAGTATACGGTGGGGTTAACTGTAAGTGCAGTGAGGTATGTGGATTCGGTAAGAAAGGTGATGATTTGGGTGAAGTCGGCATCCCTTGACGAATCAAGTAATGCGACTTGGTTGTGCTGAGGGTTTAGCGCCATTGAAGAAAAGGTAAGCTTGAAATTTGGGTGAAATTGCAGGTTGACAGTGAAGGAAATAGTTAGGGAGTAAATTGGTAAAAGAAGATGAAATTGATCAGTCAAGATTATTTAAAAGGGATGAATTGTGGTAGTGGCGGTAATAGGGTAACTGTTTGGGGTTACTGTGGGTGGTATGGTGGTTTACGGCGGAGAAATGATAGTGGCGGCAAGGATAATTTTAAATAATCTGACCATCATGGACCAAATCTTTACTTTTACAGAGTGGGGCCCAAAAGATATCCGTACATATAAAAACCTTTACTTCCGAATGTAAAACATTTCCGAAGGTAATTGTCTTCCGAAGTCAATTTCTCTTCCGAAGCAAGGCATTGCTTCCGAAGGTAAAATGGTCCTTTAAAGATACTTTCTCTTCGAAGCAAAACATTGCTTCCGAAGGTAAATTATCTTTCGAATGGAGAGTTTTATAAGCTTCGAAGTAGATCTGATGTAAATCAATCGCTTCTTCGAGACCAAAAACTCTTCCGAGAAGACAATTTCCATTAGGAATTTTGGCTTCGGAAGATATTCAAGAATATTTCGAGAGTTAATTCCTCTTCGGAAGGAATTTACACTTAGAATAATTTAAAGATCTTTTGTAACAGGGCTTAAATTGTATTGACCAAGACATTACACATTTAAAAAGCTTTTCAAAAGAGGTAGTTAATCAAATTATCATCCCAATAGCTGATATGAGATACTTAAATCTTTGTTCATCAAATGCCTTTGTGAACAAATCAGCATATTGTTCATTTGAGTCAACTTTGATTAACTTGATCAGATGTTTCTCATGAATATCTCTAATGAAATGATACCTGATATCAATGTGCTTTGTCTTGGAGTGCTTCACCGGATTCTCAGTAATGGAGATAGCACTATTGTTGTCAATATGGATAGGAGTAGTCATGAAGTTGAATCCATAGTCTAACATCTGATTTTGAATCCATAGCAGTTGAGCACAGCAGCTAGCAGCAGCAATGTATTCAGCTTCAGCAGTTGATGTAGAGACACAGGATTGTTTCTTGCATTGCCATGAGATAATCCTTCCACCAAGAAATTGACATCCTCCTGATGTTGATTTCTTGTCAATGTTGCAGCCACCATAGTCACTGTCAGAGTATCCATAGAGATTGAAATTACTATTTCTGGATACCAGAGACCTAGTTTAGGTGCTCCTTTGAGGTATCTGAGGATTCTCTTTGCAGCAGCTAGGTGAGACACTTTGGAGCAGCCTGATATCTTGCACAAATGCATGTGGCAAACATGATATCTGGTCTACTAGCAGTGAGATACATCAGAGAACCAATGATGCTCTATACTGATGTTGATCAGTATCCTCCCCCTCAAGGTCAGGGCAAAGATTATGGTTTCTGGGTATGGGTGTCTTGGCTGGTTTACAATTCTTCATTTCAAATCTTTCTAAGATGTCTGAGACATACTTAGATTGACTTATGAAGAACCCTTCTTCATCTGTTTCACCTGAATTCCAAGGAAAAAGTCCATTTCCCATGGAACTCATCTCAAACTTCTGCTTCAAATGTTTTCAAAGTCCTTGCAATTGATTCGTTTGAAAACCAAATATGATGTCATCAACATAGACTTGTACAAGCAAAATGTCTTCTCCACTCTTTCTGATGAAAAGAGTCTTGTCAATGGTACCTCTAGTGTATCCATTCTTCAGGAGAAACTGAGACAAGGTCTCATACCACAGCCTAGGTGCTTGGTGCAGCCCATATAGAGCTTTATCCAGTTTGCACACGTAGTTGGGGTGCTGTGGGTCTTCAAATCCTGGAGGTTGACATACATAGATTTCCTATCTATATCCCCATATAGAAAAGCACACTTGACATCAAGTTGGTAGACTGTGAAGTTCTTGGATGCAGCATAAGCAAGGAAGATCCTAACTGCCTCAAGTCTTGCAACAGGTGCAAAGACATCAGTATAATCAATTCCTCCTCCTGGGTGTACCTTGAACTACTAGTCTTGCCTTGTTCTTGATAATCAAGCCTCTATCATCTTTCTTGTTCCTGAATACCCATTTAGTGCCTATGGGTACTTGACCAGATGGTAGTGGGCATAGATTCCAGACCTTTTGTCTTCTGAATTGAAGCAGCTCCTCCTGCATCGATTCAAACCAACTACTATCCTTTAAGGCATCTTCTACCTTCTTTGGTTCCATCTGAGACAAGAAGCATGAGTACAAGCAGACATTCCCATGATGAGTTTGTCCTCTTGTTCTCACACCCTCAGAGACATTCCTATGATGTTCTCAGTGGATGAGTGTTGTGAATCCTAAGACGAGGAATCACTTCCAGTTGCAGAGATAAGTCTAGGTTAGACATATTCTGATCAGGAACTGGATCACTCTGTCCAACTGCTGTTTCAAAGTCATTCAATGAGGACTGATTGAATGATTGAGAAACATCATCAATGGTTGGTTGGTAGTAGGATTAACAGTTGCCTTCCTTCAGAATATACTTTCCTCAACCTGGTGTTGTAATGGATCACCTGAAGAACTTTGAGGTTGATCAAGTGATTCACTTGTTGAAGCTTCATTATTCCTGGAGATAGTTACACTATCAGATCTGTGAATGGTTGAAGCTTGTTGCCTTTCAGCTCTTGGAGAATTTGGAAGAGGTCTGGGAAGCTCAAACAGTTGACTTGCATCAGCATCAGCATCAGCATTCTCTTGAGCACCTGTTCCAGCTGAAACATTCTCACAAGATGTTTAGAATAGTTTGGAAACAATTCTAAATCAAAGATATACTCAGGTCCATTCCCCTAACACAAGGAGTGTGCTCATTAACAACTATATTGGATGATTCCTCAAATGTTGATTCTTGATATTGTATACTCTATAAGCTTTAGAGCTAGAAGAGTATCCAATAAAGATAGCATCATCCGACTTCTCAGCAAACTTTGCTAAGTTGTCCTTTGTGTTAAGTATGGTACACCTGCAGCCAAAGGACCTTAGAAAGCCAATGAACGGTGGCCTCTTGTTCCATAACTCATAAGGGGTTTTCCATGGGGCTTAACTACAAGAACCCTGTTCTGCACATAGCATGCAGTGCTGACTGCCTCTGCCCAGAATGTTAGAGGCAGCTTTGAATCAGCTAACATGGTCCGAGCAGCCTCAATAAGTGTCCTGTCCTCCTCTCAGCAACACCGTTTTGTGAGGAGTTCTGGGAGCACTGTATTGTCTGGCAATCCCTTTTGAGTCACAGAATGAGTCAAGAACGAAGTTCTTAAACTCAGTCCCTTGATCACTTCTAATGATCTTAACCTTGTGATCAATTTGATTTTCTATTTTAAGAATAAAAGATTTTAAAGTTTCAGCAGTTTCATCTTTACTTCTTAAAAAGAATACCATGTAAATCTTGTAAAATCATCAAAATCACAAGGCAGTATGATTTCCTTCCAATGCTCATTATACTTGTGGGACCAAAGAGATCATGTGCAATAAGTGTAATGGAGTAGTGATAGAGTTAACACATTTGGATTTATGAGATGATCTGTGTTGTTTCCCTTTCAGGCATGCAACACAGTTATCTTTGCAGAAAAATTCCTTTTTAGGCAAACCATGTACCAAGTTATTTTTAGCCAATTTATCATTGTTTTAAAATTCACATGACACATGCGTTATGCCATAGTGTTGACTCATCACTATCAGCTTTGGAAAGAAAGCATGATACTTCACCATAGGAGAAGCATTGTTCATATCCAGCTTGTACATATCCCTTTCCTGGGAGATCTAAGAAGCACCAATTCGGAGGAATTGTCATCCCTGGTTTGAGGATAATGCACTCATGTCTGTGAAGAGCATCTGATGCTTTGGTCACAGAATTGAGAAAACACTTAACAGATGTGTCAAGCTGTTTGACAAAGTGAACTTTTCAATGTTTATTCTGCCATTGGATATACTTCCTCTGCCGAAATATATCCTCGGCCTCACCCCAAATTGGACAGGCCCTCCATCAAAGTTCTGGAATTGTTGAAGGAGAGATCTGTTCCCTGTCATGTGCCTGGAGCATCCACTATCTACAATCCAGACATTGTTGTTCTTGTCAAATGGACGTCCCTGCACATAAGATGAGATGGTTAGTTTTGGTTGGAAGCCCAAGCCTTGCTGGTCTTGGGCTCTTCCAACGATAGTGACATAATTGAACAAAAGATATGCATTGGGGTTCAATAGAGGTCATTGTTGAAAGAGGTTTGGGCTGCAGCATCTTCCTTGATCTTCCAATCCATCCCTTGGTTGATCTTTGAAGATGAGCTTGTTGAAGCTTGTGCAGCATGGTCTTCTTCCGAGCTTCTTTCTTTTCGGAAGAACCTTCACCACCTTTTCTTCCGAAGTAGTCTTCTTCTGAGATGGTTTCAAGGGAGCCTTCTTGTTCTCCGAACCTTAGAAGGTTTGGCTTCCGAAGCCATTTTCCCTTCGGAAGAAGTAGTTTCTTCCGAAAGCAACTTGGCTTCCGAGACCAACTTCCCTTTTTCATCATTTGGACCTTTTGAAGTGGTCCAACTGAAAACCTTCTCTGACTCCTTCTTTCTAACATTATTTGCATAATGTGTGCTTGCTGGATTGTAGTAACAATCTTTAGCCATGTGGTTGTGCAGACCACACATTATGCATGCAATGTTAGTCTTCTGGGAACTTGCAGGTTGCTGTTTCTTAGGTTTCTTCTCTTCATCAGCAACTTTCCCTTTCAACTTCTGATCCTTCAGTAGGACAGGAG
Organism: Flaveria linearis; assembly: GCA_024085815.1. NCBI lineage: Eukaryota > Viridiplantae > Streptophyta > Magnoliopsida > Asterales > Asteraceae > Flaveria > Flaveria linearis. The sequence goes on from CM044009.1 coordinate 10,691,511, forward strand.
TGCTGGTATTACACTCCTTCCTGAATCAGAAGTACCTACCACTTGAAATCCGGCAGAAATGAAGACACCCCTTTTGCTTTGGGTCGATCTTAAGCTTGGACTCTGCAACCTTCTTGGCAGTCCTTCTAGCAGCTTTAGCTCTGCTTCTTCTTGCCTTGGTGGTTAGGATTTGGTCTTCACAGGTGGATGAGTGTATCCTCCTTTTTCTCCCCTGTGTGGCCACTATTTTTGCCTCATCCTTTAGTTCCAATGGAGAAGGGTCAGCAGTTGGAACCTCTTGCTCTTCAGTACCACATCTAGGTAGTCTAATAGACTCATAAGAGTGTGGTGGAGCTATTTCATTGGTTCCCAACCCTTCTTGTTTTTGATAAACATTTTGGAATGAGAGGTTGATGCAAGAATAGTTTGGAAGCTTTGCTCAGCAATAGCTTGCTTCCTGGCCTGAGCCTCAGCTGTGACCAACTGGGCTTGAACCTCAGATAGTTTGGATATCAGATCTTTAATTTGAGTCTTATAATTAGTCTTTTCATGTTTAAAAGAGACAGTTTTCTCTAACTCCTCAATTTTCTTGATAGTCAGATTCAGCTCTCTTAAAATCAGATTTTAGCACATTTAAAGACTCAACCTCAGATCTGATTTCCGAAATGTAATCCTTATGAGTTTACTTTAGCAATACAGCAGCAGTACAAAGATGTTCATATACCTGATCATCATCTGTTCCGCCATGAGTGCTTGAGCAGGAGTCACATCCTGTACCATGAAGCTCCAGTCAACTTCTTGAGCCACAGCAGTGTTTCAGTTGACTTCTCTTCATGCTTTGAAGCAGTGGGATGTGTGGAGGCCTGTGGGGTTCCCGGTTGTTCTTGGGAGCCTTGCATTCCCTAGCAAAGTGACCAAGTTGGTTGCAGTTGTAACACTTTGCTTTGCTTTTGTCAAACCAAACCTGCTGTTGACTGGGTTTTGAGGGAATTGCCTTCCAGTTCTCTTGAAGAACTTCTTCGCTCTGTAAGTTAAAAGAGCCATCCTGGACAATATCCATATACTCCACATCATCTGGACTGAAGCACTCAAGATCATCAAAGCAGTATTGAAAATCACCAGAGTGTCCACTTCCAGAGACAAAGGCACAACTATCCTGAGAGAGTTGTGTTGAACCTTTAGACTTTGGAGTCTCAGGTAGAGTAATGTAAGGTCCGCTGTGTGAGTTGTCAGGGTAACACACAACTGATGTTGTGGTTCCGTGATTTCCCTTTCAACCACATGAAGGCTGAACTCAGTTGGTTATTGGAGTGACCAGAGAGTTCTGCATGTTCATCTCCATCTGGAATGCACTTAGGATACCATACAACTCTGTCAGAGTAAGAGTCTTAAGGTCCGAAGTTCTCTTTGATTACAACACAGTAATGTATCCATAGTTTAGGAAGGGAAGACATGAACTTCCTAACTATGTCTCTATTCTCAAGAGCTACTCCAATATCCTCCAGAGTATCTACTAGCTCAACATACCTGAAGTATTGTTGAGTCAAGGTCTCACCAGCCTTGAAAGTAAAGTTCTCAAACTGCTGCTTCAAGAGATCCTTCTTGTTCTCTTGGGTTTCCTTGGATCCTTCATACATCAGCTTCAGTGCTTCCATAAATCTTTAGCAGTTTTGCACTTCTTGAAGCGTCTGTAGACGGAGTTGGGGAGAGCAGTTTGGAGAGAAGTCATAGCCCTTTGATCCAGCTCTATTCTCTTCCTGTCTTCTTCTGAGTAATCATCAACATCTTTTGGAATGATGCGATTACCAGTGGCAGAAGTGGTGCTTGGTATGAAAGGACCATTGACAATGGAGTCCCACATCCTTGAATCTTGACACTTGATGAAGCCTTCCATTCTGATACACCATGTGTCAAAGTCTTCAGGGTGATCAGTGGGGACTTGGTCATGGTACCGGTTTCCATATCAGCCTTGGAGAGAGCAGCCATTTGAGTGAGTGGTTTGTAGTGAGGAGTGAAAAACAGGTTGATTTGGATGGTAAGATCTCACAATCAAGAGCCTGGAGCTCTGATACCAATTGCAGGATCGATTATGGGTGGTTTTTCTCTCAACTCACTGTGACAACACTCAGCAAGTAGTCTATGAAGAGTTGATCACAATATAACAAGTACAAGCAGTAAGAAAATTAACACAGGAAGTAAATTTTCAAGGTACTTTTATATATTGCTTCTCAACTCAAAGGATTACAAGACTCTTGGACTCAAATCATTCTAATGAGTTACAAGGAGAAGATATATATAATACTACCTACAGCCGGATATACTTTGATACCAGCTGGACACCTCTAACCTTACATCTATACTACAAGACTCTAGGTGAGGTCTTTCAGACATTTTGCCTGAGAGTTGGTAGTCAGGACATGTCCCTGACTTACCTTTTGTCACCAACTAAAGTTGGTAACATGTACTATCATAAAAAGGTGAACAGTAGAATAAAGTATGGTCAACAACATGGCATTTAGGAAGATGCCATGCTGTATCAGAGGTCTGCAGCGGACTGTCAGGGACCATACTTTTATCTGCTGGTCATCGCAATGTCTTCCGAAGAAAGTACTTCGGAAGAATAACTTCTTCCGAAGCCACTTTTACTTCGGAAGACTGCTTCTTCCGAGGCTTGGAGTCTCTTTTGTCTTCGGAAGCTCAGACTTTGTCTTCAGCTCTTTCATCAGACTTTGTCTTCGGAAGCTCAGACTTTGTCTTCAGCTCTTTCATCAGACTTTGTCTTCGGAAGCTCAAACTTTGTCTTCAGCTCTTTCATCAGACTTTGTCTTCGGAAGATAGTCTTCAGCTGTTGCTTCAACTGTTGTCTTCAGTTGTTGACTTCAGCCGTTCCTTCAGTTGTTGACTTCACCGTTGTCTTCATTATGACTTCAGCTGTTTTCTTCAGTTGTTGACTTGAGCTTTGTCTTCAGTCGTTGACTTCAGCTGTGTCTTCAGTTTTTGACTTCGCTGTGTCTTCAGTGTTGACTTCAGCTTTTTCTTCAGACTCTCGGAGATCTCTTGCTTTGCTTCGGAGCCCTTCAATGTAGCACAAAAATATATGAAGTGTTTTTGGTTGCTCATCAGCCTCATCAGATCCAACAAAGTAACTCGGAAATAATTTTGAATTACAAGTGTATGATTTCTACAATTTCCACAGTTTATTCTTTAAAATTCACCTCTCGTGTTTATTTTTATAAAAGGTTTGGAATAATATTTATAAAAGTTATTAAGTTGTTAAATAAAGAAATTCACGAAAATTTTTATGTAGCATTTTCAAATAGAAAGGTATAAAATTAATTTTTATAATTTTTAAGAATTTTCTATACTTTATTGGGCTTAAAATGGCTTAAAATAGTTGAGGTAACCGGGTTCGAACCCGGGACCTCTCGGATAGGATGCATGCACAGAACCAGTGAACCAAGGCCGCAGCACGACACTATCTCGTTCATTTGTTTTTTGAGCCAACCTACCCATTACCCCAATTCGTATACCCTAGACTGAAATCGATCAAATTGAAATCCCATTCGCAGTAATAAGCAATTAAGGTTAGGGCTTTTATTCCCTATGTAAAAAAAACAATAAGTTAGTGTGTTCAATTACCTGTTTTGGTTTGATTTGATGCTAGACACTCGAAGAACAGCCGTGATATAACTCGAAGTCGAATGTTGATCAAACTTGATGGAAATCAAAGTTGTTTGCACAGAAAGCTTCGAATGAAGTTTATAATCATATCCCTATGTTAATTGCAGAAGATAAGGCTCGGGGGTTGGTGGTTGAATGAGTTGCAGGTTTGAACAGAGGTGATAATTAATTCGTTTTGTTTGTTGTGTGTTTTGATGAAATGGAAGGTTACATTCGATTTCCAGACTGTAAAGTTCGAGTTGATTGGATCAATTTGGTTAAAGTGGTGTTTAGGGGTCGATTTAGCCTTTAATAACGGTCGATTGATAAAGTGGGAAAACGTTTTTTAGAGCCGTTTAATCGACCGTTAAACCGTTTTTCGGTTGCATTGTTTTCGTTCTGTTGGGACACATGTCCCCAGTTCTAGTCTAGTGAGCTTAAATGTAATAGACTTTCTTTTCTGTAACACTTATGTAATGTTTGAAAAATTGAATGAGAAACTCTTCTATATATTATTGGTTGTTTAATGTTATATCTATCTATATTGTTTATTGTTACACACATATAGGACAATGTTATATAGGTTACAGTTGTTAGACATAGTTCTAAACCATTAAAGGTTCATGAATGTGTTTAACTAAGTTATCTGTTCAGTCGCACGACTGGACCATGCGAATGGGCCAGCCACACACGATTGAACCAGGAGATTGAGTCAATCGTACGATTGAGTCATAAGACTGACGCATCGTCCCAATGAACCAATCGTATGACTCAGTCGCATTACTGAGCCAGTCGCCTGACTCAGTCGTACGACTGATAGCTGTAACCTAAAATACCACTAATTCCGTGAAAAAACGAACACTTCGAATACTTGAAACCCTAGTCGAAGAATCATTTAGTACTCCTCTGATTTCGTTCTCCCTGATTGATCGCCAATCAATAGGATTCCGCACTATTTGATCTGGTATAACGAAGAATCAGTTAGTACTCCGTACGTACACGGTCCTAATAAGTGGTATCAGAGCCTTGGCTCTTGATTCTTCGTTGATTCAATCAAGTTTTGTTAGTCCACTTTTTCGCGAAAAGATTCAATCTTTCTGCCAAAACCGAGTCTTACGTGTGCATGTTCTGCAAAATCAGTGTTCTTCGACTTTCAGCCGTCTTTGGTGTCACAAAACACGTTTTTTGGTCAAAAGTGTGAAAAATTTCGATTTCTGCAGTCTCAGTCGCACGATTATCTCAATCGTACGACTGAAGTCCAGTCGCCCATTCATTCGTCCGATTGAGTCAATCGCTTCGTCTAATCGCCGAGTGAGTCAATCGCACAGTTCTGTCGCCCAGTTCGAGTCGTTCGGTCTGTTCATCGCCTAAGTCTCTCAGTCGTTTGTTCATCTTACGTTTGAGTCCAATCGCATACAGCTAGTGTCGGTCGCATCCCAGTCGCACTCCTCAATCACATTAGCAGTTCTTCACAAGTTAAAGTAAGAATATAATGGACTCAGAAAACGTTGCAATGTCAGCTGGAAAGGACTCAAGGATACAAACCTGCTTTTATGGAAATGAGATAGGGAACCATAACAAGCCACCTAAGCTATTGACTATAGATGAATTTCCACAATGGAGACAACGTTTTGAGATTCATCTAAATGGAGTGAACCCGAACTTATGGAACTCTATGAGACTGGTTATAGCATGCCCGTGGGAGCTGATGGTGTTCCTTTGACTTTAAGTGGACTCACTGATACACAGAAGGTCCTACAATGCCGAAAAGAAGGCATATGCTCTTTGACCCAGTCCATTCCCAAGGCCATTTTTCACCAATACTTAGAGCACAAGCAAAGTAAAAAGTTGATGAAAGCTCTTGAGAAGAGGTATGATGGGAATTCTACTTTAAAGTCCCTAAAGGGTAAAGCGTTGAAGAAGGAATTTGACAACTTCTCTGCAATTGGGAATGAAAGCTTGGATGAAATTATCGATCGCTTCTATCACTTGATGATGAACTTCACACTCATGGAGTAAAGACGTCAATGGAAGACAAAGTTTCAAGCTTGGCGATGGTCTACCTGAAAAGTGACATTCATTCATTTCCACTATGGCGACACAACTCAGTTTTAGAGAGACCTTGGATATTAATGATTTTATTCTAAAACTGAGAGAGGAGAAGTGCGTCACAAGTACAGGACGAAAAGAGGAGCGTATACACAAGACCCATCACTCTACAATGTAACTCCTACTTCCACTCCTGCTGCAAAGTCTTCTGGAGCACCTCTGCAAACAGCATTTGTGTCCAATGCATCGTCATCTACGGATCAAGGCTCATCATCTGCAAATGAGTCTCATGGTGCTTTTGGGTTCTACAAAGTCAATTGTTACTCAATCTGCTAAGTTGATGATAGAAAATTTGGGAAAGTAACAGTGGAGGTTGCTAAAGAGCACATGGATCTACTTGCTGCAGTTGTGCACTCTTATGATGGTCTGGTGGCGGTAAGATTGGAAATTGCCACCTTGCTGATGAAGACTACGAGCAAGTAGATGAAAACGAGCTTGAAAGGATGGATATCATGTGGGCTCTTGCAAGTGCTGTCCGGAGAGCCAAGAAGTTTGTGAAGAAAACAGGGCAGAATCTCGTGGCTACTAAGGATACAACCTTTGGTTTTGACAAGTCTAAAGTCACGTGCTTCAACTTGGAGAAAAGGGACATTTCAAAAGAGAATGCGTGAAGCCTAAAAAACTGGAACGGGAATCCATTCTCCTCGTTCAATAGGCAAGATAAAGACAAGAAGCCAGCATCCACAGGAAATGATTCTAAAGCTATGGTAGCACAAGGAGATGAAGGACAGGACTGGTCCTTTCGATTCTTATCTGATGGTGAAGCGAACATAGCTTCTGTGGAAGACTTGAACGAAGACTCAGCGAGTGAGGGGAGAGCGGCTGATGTTGATACCGCTGACTTGAAGAGACGTTTGATGCAGTGAATGAAATTGTCAAGAATGAGCTGAATTCAGAATCTGAAGCTCACCTACGTCTCAGAATGCTTTCATGGCTGGAACGTCCACAGGTGCACAGGTACAATCTAAGGATGAATTATTCGCTAAACATGCTTGTGCTGATGTGATAAATTTAGAGAAAGCATTGACTTAAAATTTGCTAGGTTATTAGAACACAATGATAACTTAGTAAATGACTTGAAACTGTGCTCAGAAGCTAATCGAGTGTTAAACAGAATGAGAGCAGTTATAAGGAAAAGATCGATGCTTTAATAAACAATTAAAGGAAACTAAGTTGTTGTGTTTAACCAAGAAAATGACATTAATTCTACTTAAAGACCATTGAAGAGACTAAAAAAGACAAAGCTGTTTTACAAGTAGAAAATGAGTCTTTGAAACAAAACTACATAGTTTAGCGAGTTCCTCGCACATTTTGAAAAACTTGGTTAAGAACGCAACAATGGGGAGGCTTGGGTTACAAGGTTGTTCCACCACCACATAGATCCTATTGAACACTAAACAACGTCCAATAAATAATAATCCAATTAGGATCATGTGATGACAACTCCTTTGGTTAGTGATCCGGACACAGCAGTTAAATCTGCTTCTCCGGATGATGTTCAGAAAACCTCAGCATCGAGAAATATCACTGCCGAAAACGGGGAAGAGAATGTCCAAACATCTCTTGGGTTGGATTCAAAGTTTAATAACACACAATCCAAGATGTCTACAACCACTCAAGTTAAATCAGTTAAAAGAGATAATATTCAGCCACATAGACAAATAAACCAAATGTTAAACAAGTTAAGTTTGTCAAAGGAGGTGAAAATCTTAAAAGTGAAAATAAAAAGAAAGAACCAGAAGTTTACTCACCGCCCCAAGAGATCTTCTAGCCCCGATGAATGAAGCCTGCTATACTTGTGGACAGCGCGGTCACATTTCAACACATTGTCCTCGCTATCAGACTCCAAGATTAAGGTGGAGCTGAACAAAAAGTTAATTTAGATTCAAAATAGCGATCTAAGACTCCTATTAGATCGAAAACACCTACCTGGTCTAAAACACCTTCTCGGTCGTTTTTGTCTCCTCCACGCCAAAGGCAGCACAACCAAGTCACTGATAAGTCTGTGATACCAGCGGCAAGACCTGTTTTGAATCTAAACCACATGCTCAAACTGTGAATCAGTCTAAGGTTTACCACAAACAATCCTTTCACAGGGATGGTTTGTGAAAGCCAAAACAACTAATGAGTCTGAAAGTAAGGACAAGTTGAACGTTGAAATTCCATCCACTGATAAAGGCCAGTGGGTCGAATTCATGATGGTTGATTCCTCTGGGAAGTCCAAGCCAGTCAAGGCTGGGTCCCCCTCCTTAACTGATTATTTTCTCTATGTGCAGGTTGTCCGCTATAGTGCTTCTTTAAATACATGGATCGTAGATAGCGGAGCTTCCAGGCACATGACGGGAAATAGGTCCCTCCTTTTCAATGTCAAACAAATTAAAGGGGGACACGTTTCCTTTGCTGGTAACAAAGGAGGATACATTACTGCTCAAGGAGAAGTAGGTAATGAAAAGGTAAAGTTCGACAAAGTCAACTTTGTTCAGCAGTTAGAAAACAATCTGCTTTCTGTGTCTCGATTTGTGACAAGGGATTCAAAGTCATGTTTGATATCGCAAATGTTACATTGTGAAGAAAGAAATGGATATTCCAGAGGAACAAGTATTAATGTCAGCATCTAGATATAATGACTTATATGTTCTAGATATGTCAAATGCCTCTACTATTTCTTCTACTGTTCAATGTTTCTATCTAAAGCTACAGAGAAGGACTCCATTCGTGGCACAGAAGAATGGGACACATTAATCATAGGAAGATGAATCATCTGATTCATAACAACTTAGTTGATGGAGTTCCTGTCAAGAACTTCCAGCTTCCTGATTTTTATGTCTCATGCAAGAAAGGCAAGCAGACCAGGAAATCTCACAAGACCAAGCAAGTTAATCCTATAGAGATGCCCCTGGAGTTGCTACACATGGATCTCTTTGGTCCAGTTAGCACAAAAAGTATCGCAGGAGACTGGTACTGCTTTGTAGTCACAGATGACTACTCAAGATTCACCTGGGTGATGTTTCTGAAAGCTAAATCAGAAACATTTGAATCCTTCAAGGTACTCGTCACGACACTGGAGTCTTCTACACCTGAAGGTAAGGAAGATTCGTTCTGACAATGGCACAGAGTTCAAGAATCAGTGGATACATGCTTTCTGCAAGGAAAAGGGGATTGTTCATCAGTTCACTTCAGCATACACCCACAGATGATGGAGTTGCAGAAACGAAAGAATCGAGCTTGATCGAGACTGCGCGAACCATGTTAGCTGATTCTAAGCTTCCGTCCAGTTCTGGAATGAGGCGGTTGCCAATGCTTGCTACACACTTAACCGTGTGTTAGTAGTCAAAAGGCATGGCAAGACTTGCTATGAGTTGCTTCAGAAGCGTAAGCCTAACTTGAGTTCTGGAACCTTTGGAGCTCCTTGTACACTGTTGAAGAAGACTCAGGATGGCAAGTTCAGTGAGAAAGCTGATCAAGGAATATTCTTAGGATAAAGCATACCAGACAAACGAGTTTACAATAATTCGACAGGTCAGGTAGAAGTGTGGTGCAACGTAGATGTTCAGAGATACACCACCCCCTGCTGGAAAGGTCCATCATCATTCTTCGATTTGATGGCTTTTTCAAATCCTTTAATCTCTCAGTTTGAGTCAGATGATGAAGTTGCTACCCAGATGATGTATGATACTCAACACACCGAATCTGGACTCAAGTAACATCACACCTGCAAGCGGTGCCCAAGTTCTTCGACTCGCTCAAGACGAGAGTGATGACCATCAGGTGATGAGAAGCAGCTGAACCAGACCTTGATCACAATGTTAATCAACAAAGTGAATCATCAGCTGCTGAACCAGCATTGGGAAATCCGGATACTGAACCTGTAGTCACCAATCTTGACTCTGAGGTTGTGGTTCCTTCCACCCAGTGATTAGGATCAGTGTGAATCATCCCCCCACGGCTATCATTGGGGATATTCAATCTGGTGTGCAGACGCGAAATCAGTTGTACTCTGCTGATTATGCTGTCGTCATGGAAAGGGTTATGTCAATGACGGAGCTTACTCATGTTTTGTTTCACAAATCGAGCCTAAATATGTCAGTGACGCCCTGAAAGATGAGGCCTGGGTCAATGCTATGCAAGAAGAGCTACTTCAGTTCAAGAAACTTGGAGTCTGGACCCTCGTTGACAGGCCAAAAGGAGTTAAAGTGATTGGTACCAAATGGTACTAAAGTGCAAAAAGAATGACCAAGGTGTTGTTATTAGAAACAAGGCACGCTTGGTTGTTCAGGGATTTAGACAAGTCGAGGGGATCGACTATAATGAAGTGTTTGCACCAGTGGCAAGAATGGAAGCAATTTGGATCTTCCTTGCCTATGCATCATTTATGAAGATAAAAGTCTATCAGTTGGATGTGAAGAGTGCATTCCTTCATAGGGAAATCCATGAAGAGGTCTATGTCAGTCAACCCAAAGGATTTGAGGATCCGTATCATCAGGACAGAGTCTACAAGCTGGATAAGGCTCTGTATGGGCTACATCAAGCTCCTCAGCTTGGTATGAGAAGCTCCACCCATCTGTTGAAACACAGTTTTCGCAGGGGTGTCATAGACTGTACATTATTCTCAAGGAAAAGGATGGTGATTTGCTTATGTGCAGATCTACTGGATGACATCATCTTTGGGTCTAGGAATGAAGCATTGTGCAAAGAATTCGAATCTGTGATGAAGGCAGAGTTCGAAATGAGTGCATGGGAGAAATGAAGTTCTCCTAGGTTTACAGGTGGATCAAACACCAACCGGTATTTTCCTACATCAGACCAAGTATGTCAGCGATATTCTGAGTCGGTTTGATATGGAGAATGTTTCTACAGCTGGTACCCCCTTCGCCATAAATCATGATGTGGCTCCTGATGAGAATGGGGATTTGGTGGATGCCACTATGTACCATGGGATGATCGAATCTCTTATGTACCTCACTGCCGCGCATCCAGATATTATGTATGCCACATGTCTATGTTCTAGATATCAAGCAAAGCCAAAAGTGAATCACCTGATTAGGGTGAAAAGGATTTTCCGTTATCTGAAGGGTACTCCAACACTGGGGTTGTGGTATCCTCATGATGATGACTTTGAGCTTACTGCATACAGCGATTCAGACTATGGTGGCTGCAAGATGAACTTCAAGTCTACATCAGCAGGGTGTCAGTTCTTTGGAAGGCGATTAGTCACGTGGCAATGCAGAAGCAGACCTCGGTTGCTTTATCAACCTGTGAAGCTGAATATGTTGCTGCTGCAAGTTGCTGCTCTCAGATTATCTGGATCCAACCCAATGCGTGACTACAGTTTGCAATTTCTAACACCCCTATTTATGTTGATAATTCTGCTGCCATAGCTGTTACTAAAAATCCTGTTCAACATCCAAAACCAAAACATCGGCATTAAATATCACTTCATACGCGATTGCTATGAAAAACAATTGATTGATGTGATTAAAATTAACACGGATTTTCAGCGCGCTGACCTCTACACCAAATCATTTGATAAACCTAGATTTTTTCTATCTGCTAGAGGTCAACGGCGTTAAAAGAAAAGTGATGTGATTGTGGAAGAAGCAGATGCATAGTCCACTCGTATTTAGTTTTTATTTTTGTTCTTTATTTTATTTTTATTTTTTTTATTTTATTTTCTTGTTTATAAAATCCAAAAACACAAAAGATTTTCTGTTTTTAGTATTTTAGGGGAGATTTATTTCAGTATTCATTTACTTAAAAAAAAGAGGGAAGGTAAGTAAAGCTGAAAAGGCATAGACATCTAAACTGGAATGTGACTCGATAATTATGGAAAGTGATAGTACCCAGGCACGAGTTACTTGGAACACCTAAAGGATTTTCAGTTCTGCAAAGTTATTAATCAAGAAATTATAAATCCGAGAAGTCTAAGTCTAACAAAATGGGAAGATGATAGTACGCTTGGTTGGTATTGTAACTACAAGAGAAAGTTGATCTAGGGAGGTGCTAGTTCACTATACTTGTGTCGGTAGATTCAACACAATAGACGAGTAGACGTCATTGGTAAACCTAATCTAAACTAAACGGTTCCATCAACTGTGGGTTCCCATCTTATCACTGGTTAACACAATCAGCCATTTCCGATAAGGGATAACGAGCAAATAACGCCACAAAGGTGAGTGTGTGACTGCAAAAGAGCAAAAAGAAAAAAAATGAATACTAGAGCAATCATACTGATAAACAAATGTTGTTGGTGCGTTATGTGAAAAAGAAATAAGAAATGCTCTAACAAGGAGATAGGTTGTGTGCCTCTCTGCTGTGCGATGGCACTGACCTGAGGATAACATAACCTACATATTCTAGAATTCATTGTTGTTTGCCGCCTCTCTGCTGTGCGATGGCACTGACCTGAGGCTTGCTTCTCTTTGAAAGCTCTAAGAATAGTTTCTTCTTGTCAAAATACCTATACCGCTCGAAAGTCCTATAAGGAATACTGATACCCTATAAGCTTGGGATCCACAAATGTTGGTTGAAATAAATAACTTAATTCGTTACCATGTGTATCAAAAGTCTGTGTATGGATTTAAGTGGACAAGTATCGGACAATCGCCGTGTATGCACTGACTGAAGTTGATAATCAAAGTAACGTTACGTATATATCAAGCATGATTCCCCGATAGATCTTAGAAGTCTTAGATAAGTGAGAAAGCTGTGATATGCAAGTGTCTAAAGTTAATACTAATCAAAGGTTCCAAGTAATGTTATATGCCTGTCTGATTCCAAATGAGTCTGTTCCTGATATGATGACAAGTGCTAATAGGCTATGCAAACTGCCCTAACAAAAATCACAAAACATGTTCATTCTATTCGTAGTTTAAGATTTTTCGATTATTTTAGTATAAGTGTCAATGTCGGACTGTGTGTTTGTTATCTGCTAAACGTCACCAATGTTGCTTAATGTTTACTTAACAAATTGTTTCTGAAAGGTTAATGGATCACGTCTGAGGTGATCGGTGGATAATGGTTCATGTCTGAGATGATCAGGTGGATAAATGGGTCATATCTGAGATGATCAGTGGATAATGGATCACGTCTGAGGTGATCAAACTGTTTATTAAATTGGTCACGTCTGAGATGATCACTTGTTCATAACGTTTTATCTACTATTAAATGGAACTAAATGTCGTTATGGTAACATGGTCAAAAGTTGATAAGGATGACCCAGTCGCACGACTGACCATAAGTATGGTCCAGTCGTCCGATTGGAACACACGTATGAGTCAAATCATACGAATGGGCAGTTCGAATGAATCTATCGAACGATTGAAGTGACCGACATAACAGTCAGTTGGATGCACTTCAATCGCCTGATTGGAGATGAACGATTGGGTTAATCACACGACTGAGACTCAGTCGCCCGACTGACCAATGCGACTAGGCTCAGTCACCCGACTGAACCAAGCGACTAGGCTCAGTCGCCCGACTGGGATTTGCCCTAGTATAAATACAGGCTGAATCATCATCAGTCGTTCATTCACCTAAATCGCCCCCTTTATACGCACGACCTAAAGAACCGCTGTCCAAATTTCTTTTGATTCATTTTTACCTCCTATTGGTGTGTTCTAACATCATTTGTGGTTAAGCAGGTAATCTTCGTGGTGTTCACATCGTTGAAACCGTTCAATGGACTTCGAGAATCACGTGAATCTGACCCAACAGTAACCGATGGTGTTAATAACCATATAAACAATCAAAACTGATCTAAAACGTTTCAAACAAAATAAGATATGCTTAATCGGTCATTTCTAAGTCTAATGACCAAATTTCGACGTTTAACATCAAGTATGGCTCAAAATACAAATTTGAATTGACAAACCGTCGAGTAGGCGACTGGACACACTGATGAACTCCAATCGCCCGACTAAGAGACGACTAGTCTCAGTCGCCCGACTGAGATGGACGAATGATTCAATCGCACGACTAGGTTCATTCTTCTTGACTTAGTCGCACGTATGAACCCATTCACACATATAAGCTCAGTCGTCCTACTCAGGCCGCACTACATGTTCATTCGGTAGCTCAGTCGCCCGACTTAACCAAGATGTAAAGTTCATTGACTGTAATTGCTATCTTCGACATGCCCTAACGTTTTCTTACATTGTGTGACAGATGGCAAGTCGCTGGGTAATAAGCACGAAGCACAACATCTGTGCTCATCTGGATTTGACATCCAGGAATGCAGCAGAGTTCTCTGGCATTATTGCTTTCTTGAGGAGATCTAGGATCTTCAAACCATATCTACTTCCTGACTCCCTATCGCTCAGTACAGTAGGTATCTGGGAGAATGCGGCTTGTAGACAGATCCGTCGAGCCCTACCGCATGGAGCTCTATCTTTGGCCAGGAGATCGAGATCACAGCGGAAGATCTAAGGACAATCCTGGAGTTTGGGGACGATAGTGACTCCAACTCGGCTACACCCGCTGACTGTTAGAGGTGTTTTTCTACGGGCTAAGTATTCTGGGGACATCAACTCAGGTATGCTCAACAAGAGCAATCTGTGCCCCCAGTTCAAGTATCTAGCCCACGTGCTTCTAAGGTGTATTGCCTCGAGAAGGGAGGCTTTGATGACTTCTGAGCAGATGCAGAGTGCATATGTTGCACTGGTGTTGAACCTCCCATTCAGCTTTTCACAGATGATTTCACCTATTTGGTGGAAAACATCGAAACCAAGGGGAAGGAAAGCTTCTGCATGTATCCGCGCTTCTTACAAATGATTATAGACCAGAAGCCCCCCAGCTCCCAAAAGCTAAGATGATGCTGTCATCCTGGAGATCATGGACGACACTACATTGGGAAGGATGAAAAGTATACCGGGGCAAGCAGGTCAAGCCCCCGGTGAGGAGTTTGTTGGGCATTTGGCCCCGTGAGGATTACGTGGCGCCAGCTAGGAGAAAGTGGCGTCACGATGATAGTGACTCGATGTCGAGCCGATTGCTTTTCCCTCTGATGACTCCGACGACGACGATGATTGTACTGATCAAGGGGGAGTTTGGTCAGGGAGGACCAGAACCAGCTCCGATTCATCCTCCGATTTTGATGTGGCAAGAAGAGGAGGATTCTGATGATGTGCCACTTACAGGACTGTGGGCAGTCGGGTTAGTGGCCACTGAGCAGGGAATAGAGCGGTTGGTGGTCGGCCAGGAGAGTCTGGAGCTCTTCAGCTGATCATCTTACACCCCACCTCTCCCGTCAACCGAGGGGAGCCTCCTGTTCAATGGGGACGCGGAGGAACACTATCGCTCGGCCTCATGTGTGAAGCCGAAACGCCGAAGGCTTAATCTGCTCACTAC